>JAHWFO010002922.1:0-12359 GCA_023313115.1 Rhysida immarginata
TTTTCGAGTTATTCTGCTTTGTCAACTTAAAATTTACACCCTGTATATCCAACAACTTGGAATGATGTGCCATGAATGAATATAGCGTAGAATTAATGATTATCCAAACTGGTTCAAAGCTACGTGGATAATCATTAAACCAGGTTCCTTTGAACCAATTTCGACTATCATTAAATTTACGTTATATTCATTCATGACACATCATTCCAAGTTGTTTGATATATAACATGCCTTATCTTATCTTTGAAAATTTTTGAGAGCGTCATATGGGTACCATTAGAGCATGTGCCATTGTATCATTTACAACCATTTTGTAAATAATTCAAAACACTGATAGCATAAAGCACCTTTCGGTACTTAATAATTGACACTAGAGGGTAAGGGAGAGTGGTAGTAACAGGAACGCTTTTTTTAATTATATTATGTAAAGACAAAGTAAATAACAACTCTTTAACCACAACAAAAATTAAGTAAAAAGAAAAATACAACCTAATCTTAGAAGCGCTTTTCGAGGGCGAAGCTCTCATCATTCAGCAGGTGGAAAAGAAGGGAGTAACACACCAGATGATACTGAGTGTGAAAAAGAACAAGACCAATATTTATAGTCTGACAGCACCAATGACAGAAAGAGTGATAAACCCCACTAAGGGGGCTAGATCAGTGATTGGTCCATTTGGACCAATAGTTAATCAGCTGAGGATCTCCAATGGGTCCCTTGTCGGAGTTTAGTAAATTTTTGCTGTTGGCTGATGAGATTTCTAAACTTTCAAAGGCATCCAGAAGGCGATTATTTTTTTATTGCTTTAACAAGTACAAGATCATTGAATGATATTCTATGTCCCGTATCCAACGAGTGTTTCGCCACAGCGGACAGGTTTCTTCTTTTTTCTTTTTCTTTTTTTTTTCTTTTTTTTTTTTTTTCCTTTTTACTTAATTTTTGTTGTGGTTAAAGAGTTGTTATTTACTTTGTCTTTATTTATCATATCCACATTTTCTTCCCATTTGTATATTTATTTCTGGTTTCCCCAGGAGTTTATACTTTTATCATATATTATGTAAATTATTTTGTTTCTTCGATTTAAATTTTATGAATTTTTGTCTATTTTCTCATTTGAAAACTGCATTTTCTATTTTGAAAATTACATTTTTTCATTTGAAAAGATTATTTTTTCAATTGAAAACTACATTTTACCAATTGCAAAAAGCTGTATCTTGAGAAATGAACATCTCGGAAACTAAGCATTGTACGAAAAAATGTCCAAAATCAAGTGAATTATTTTGCGGGGGAAATTTATTAGTTAAAAAATTACTCCCCCCCCCCCTTGTGAGGGGAGGGGGTAAATTGAAATCATAAATAGGAACTAAATAGGAACCCTTATTTTTAATGGTATATTCAGATTGTACACAATATTTGAGAAATGTTTTATTCTTGTAGTTTTTTTCAATTGATCCAACCGTTTAGGAGATAGAGGCCCTGAAAGTGTGGAACTTTTAAAGTTTTCAACCCAATTTCATCGATGAAGACAAAGAGATAGAGAGTGGGTCTTACACACATTCCTATTCTACTTTTTAATGGTCTTTAAGAATCCGAAGGCAGAATTTCAAAAATTCAAAATTTTTTTAGTGCACAAGTAAACTTTTGGGTGCAGCAGTCCTATGGAGACAGAGTCGAAGCATCTGTATATTCATAATTTGAAGCATCTTTTTAATGGGTATAAGTAATATTAATACACTGGTGGCCAAAAGTTTGGACCAACCAGCAATGTCAAGAAAAACTGAATTTATACGAAAACTATTTTACATCTACAACTCTAAGTGAATATGAAACAATATTCAGGGAAGAAACAAATTTATTTCTGCGTTGTTGGTTTCTTATTATCTAAAATCAAAATAAGACTAGCCAAAAGTTTGGACCACATTTGTATAACATAAAGGGAAAAAAGTATTACGCCATTAACCAATCAATTATTTTGATATTTGAGATCATTTTGACTCTACAATATTTGACAAACGACCTGAAATAGAATTAAATAAGCTTTTAATAACATTTGACTTAAGAGCTTTCTGAACGGCTGCTATTAGTTGTTCTCGAGATTTGTACTGAGTGTTTTGGTAAATTTTTTGTTCAGTGAGATGCCACACATTCTCAATAATATTGAGATCTCGATTTCGAGCAGTCCAAGCAAAAGTGGAAATGTTGTTGCTCTCAAAATAGGCTTTCACAACTCGTGCAGTATAGATTGCAGGACCGTCCTGCTGCTAAATCCACGGTTTTTGCTTAAACTAGACTTTGCACAAAGGGATGAACACATTATGAAGATCATCTTTATATTGAGCTGTTGTGCAATGTCCATCTATAATGTGAATCTTCAACTTTCCGTTGCTTCCAATGGCACCCAGAATCATCACTCCACTACCACCCATTTGCCGCTTAATTCGCAGTGGAACATGTGTTTCTTTATCACGATGCTCTTCATAAGGACCCTCCAAACTGATTCGTTTTTCACCAGAAAACACAACCAATTGGAAGTCTGTTTTCACGCAGATGTGTCTTAGCAAACTCCAGTCTCTCCTGCATGTGTTTCTGTGCTAGTGGCAATTTTTTGGGTATAATTTCACAGGCAAAGTTCTGAGCACGTAGTTCGCTGCGGATTGTTCTTCTCGAGGCAGCAAGTTGCAGATTAAGTTTGACCTGTGTTGTGCTGACTACATGCCCAGATGTATTATCATGTCTAACATGTCTCTTAATTTTTGATTTGTCTCTTCGCGTCAGTGCACAAGGTCGTCCTATTTCCGTCCTATTTTCCAATTAACATTTTTTACACTTCTCATAAAGATTTGTAGCTCACACGGGAGATTTCAGCAACTTTTTTGAAGTTTGTAAATTGCTTGTTAAAATTTCTAATTCGCTCTCGTTGGCCTTCAGTTAACATTGTACAATACATAATATGGTTTCAGTGCTCACCACACAACACGATGACTTGTAATATGCAAATTATTTGCATGTTTGTGATGTTGGTCCAAACTTTTGGCCACCAGTGTAAGAGAAAAAGGTTTGCAACAATTAACACAATTACACTCACCCTTTCCCAAAGTCCTCACATCGACATCCTCTCTGCCAGAAGCTGAAAATTTTATTTCTATTTAAAAAAAAAAGGCAATTTAAATAGAGAAATAAAAAAATTATTGTATAAGAAATATTTGCAGCATTAATTATACACTGAAGAGCCAACATATTATGACCATCACCACAATGGTGAATGAACTCGTCTGGATCATGTGGAGGGCACGTAATTAATTGGGAATGGTATATAACTGCTGCCGGAGAAGATAAGGAATCAGTCTTGCACTTAATTTTGCAAGTGATAGGAAAAGCTGCTGGTCTAAGCAAATGTGATAGAAGGCAGATTGTAATGGCCCGAAGACTCGGAACTGCATGACTGGTAGGTTGTTCACGATCTGCCATTGTTAGTATTTATGCAAAGTGTTGGTGCCCACGCGTCATCAAAGAAAAAGGACTTCTGAGAGTGTCCCGCTTGGTAAAGCAAGATCGGTGCCAGACAGTAGCTCAGCTGACAGCCCATTACAATGCAGGTCCAAGTGCAGATGTTTCAGAACACACAATTCAGTGGACACTGTTGGAAATGGTAGTACGTAGCAGGACTTCCTACTCGTGTGCCTCTGTTGACCAAGCGTCATTATGCAGTGGGCCCGGCGACATCGAGACTCATGATTTCTTATTCATCAAGTCAATGGTTGTGTCAGGGTATGCAGACTTCCAGGCAAACAGTTGCCCCCCCCCCCCTGCCCCCCGTACAGCAGGCCATATACAGGCTGGTGGCGGCAGTATTATATTTGGGGGACGTTCTCATGGGCGGCTCTGGGATTCGTAGTTGTGGTGGAACGTACCATGAAAGCTGCGGACTATCTGAGCATCATTGGGGACCAGTTGCACCCTTACTTGGCGTCTGTCTTCACAACTGGAAATGGAATCTTCCAGCAGGACAACGCCCCACGTCACAAGGCTCGAATTGTGTTGGAGTGGTTTGAGAAGCATAAGGATGAATTCCAATTAATGTCCTGGCCACCTAACTCACCGGATCTTAATCCTATAGAGGACATTTGGGATGTCATGGAGCGGCAGCTCAATGCTCAAACATCACCATGTCGGAATATCTCGAATATCTCGGAATATCACCACTGGCGTTCTGGTATCGTAGCCAATGGCACCCCAGACCATGGTCCCGGATATTGGTCCACAATGGCTATACCAGATGCATTGTTCATTGGCACGTTCCAATGGTCTGTGCCACACCCGTCCGCGTCTGTCTTCGGTGTCCAAACAAAAGCGGGATTCGTTGCTGAAGACCACCGAGCGCCATTCCATTCGCCAGCCCACTCGTTCACGACACCATTGCAGTTGTATCGCACGATGATCAGGTGTCAAAGGAAGACACAACAATGGACGCCTGGCAGACATTGTTGCGGCGTGTAACCGGCGTGCTATTGTCACTACTGACACAGGAGCAGTACCGGGAATGGTGATGTTGTCGCGCAGTTGCCGCAGGGTGATAGTTCTGTCTGCTAGCGCTGTTTACAGTATCCGCCTACTGGTACGAGCTGACGTGCTTCTCCGGGCCCCAGAGTCTGGTCTTCTGGCACGTGTGCCTTCCTCTCGCCATTGCCTCCAACATCGGCCTGCTGTCCGTGCGTTCCACGACACATGGACAGCAATCCGTCAGGTTGACCCTCCAGCCTCGGAGAGGCCAATAAATCCGACCTCGTTCAAAGTCTGTTAATTGCGTGAATGGTTGTTGTTGTCGCGGCTTTGAGATTGTGTGCGGATTACAGTACTGTATGTTCACAAGGCAGTTGCTTCCTACCTACTGCATGGAACGTCTCGCACAGGTGTCAACTGATGAGCCTATACAGGCACCTGGACACTCTGTATCAACCCAAATGGTCATGTCCCATGAGCATGCATCTAATTGTTTACTAGTCGGAGGTAGACGAACCCCCCCCCCCCCCATCACTAAATATGGATAAGGTTGGATAACGCCTTGTTGGTGGGGCAATTTCATTGCAAAGCAGTGTAGTACTGCATAAGATGGCATAAAATTTATAGGTGCCTATGTGCAATTTCATAATGAGGTTTTACAATTATGAATTTACCTTGTGCCTTTACTTGTGAAATCAGATAATCACAAATAATCTCCTTAATGGATGTGGCCATCAGTTTTTCCCCATCGATCATCCAAGGAGTCTGGCATAAAGTTCGTGAGTATTTATTATAACGACCTAAAAGAATCATAACAAGTAATAGGTTTAATAATTTCTTATAAACACCTTAGGATGAGATCATTTTTATCTATTACTTGTAAAACTGTTAAAGTAACATACTATTGTAACAAGTACGAGGGTGGGCTGAAAAGTAATGCCCCCATGGCTGTAACTTTTTTATTTTTTAACCAATTTTCAAAATTCTTTTTGTACCTGATACTCACATTTCTCCTCTATGTAATGCACTATTCACTTTTCAACATAGTCCCCATCCCTTTCCACGCATTGTATCTACGCGTGACTAGTCGGGTGAATCCGTCGGAGGGGAATTCCGGGGTCGTTGTCGACACCGAGACCGAACGGCAGGTTTCACCTCGTCGTCAGAACGCAACTCGTGCCCCTTAAGGTGCTCTTTCCTCTTTGGGAAGTGGTGAAAGTCGCAAGGTGCAAAGTCTTTCATTTTTGAACTGCAGTTTTTCATCTTTGAACTGTGGGCGCTGCAACCCCCTCTGATGTGTGGCGACCGTGTGCGGATGGGCGTTATCGTGCTGCAGAAGAGGATCCAAAGCTGTCATGCGTCGGTACAATGCGTAGAAAGAGATGGGGACTATGTCGAAAAGTGAATAGTGCATTACATAGAGGAGAAATGTGAGTATCACATACAAAAAGAATTTTGAAAATCAGTTAAAAAATAAAAAAGTTACAGCCATGGAGGCATTACTTTTCAGCCCACCCTCGTACAATTGGTGAAATAGCAATGAAGTCCCTGTTCCTCAGACGCTCAAAGAAGAATATTTCTATAAGCTGTACACATTATTGCTCCAGTCCAAGATGGGATAACTTTGTTATAATATAAGGGTCGTGCAAATGAAAAAGAAAATTATTTATTTTATCCAAAGTGTTTGGGAAAACTCAGATTTTTTATGTAAAAATAGATATAATTTTATTTGTAATTAATTATTCTATTTTTTCTATTCTTTAAGTTTTTTTTTACTGTTTTGCAGACACTGATTGTTGAGTATATATTGTTTTAATAAATGTTAATTAAAAAATCTCCACGTGATTATTACTGTCTGCAGCTAGTTGTCGCTCGCAAATAATTTTCATGATCACGAGGATGTGTGTCCCACTATTGTTGATGTTCTTTCCGTGGTTACTGTTTTTTTTTTTTTTTATTTCAGTCAGACCACTTCCAGCTTCTGGCTTGACCAGTCGTCCCTCCTTCTGGTCCTCCACGTCCTTCCTAGCCTGCAGCATGGCATTCAACTTCCATTTATCATTTTCATTCCAATGCTCTGCAAATTACTCCTACCCTGCCGTTCGATGTTTAGTTTCTTATTGAATTTCTCACTTTCTCGTGGCAGCCATGATTCTATACCGAGCAGCATTGTTTTGCGGGTTTACCCATAAGGTAATAATGAAATTTCTTTTAATGCGATTTCAACAATAACGCGCACAAGGGACGCCATGCTACACATTTTCAATCTTATTCCCCATTAATAATTAAATATGATTTCGCAGTCTTTCTTTAGACATTAAATGGGAATTTTGAAATTTCTTTTCCTAATTCTTTATAAGGAATTGGTCTGTCTCAATTTTTTTTATATTTAATCTCAATTCGCTCAATGTAGCGATTAATATTTCTCGTTACAGTGTTTTGCTGTATTTAACGTACATTTAAGTATTTCTTTATTTTATCCCGAGAAATATTTTCTTTTGTAACTGAGATCGCAATGCCTATTCCTCAATTAAATCATATTGTATAGAACATTCTTTTGTACAGAATTTTTGTATCTTATAAATAAATATCGCAATTTTTAAACCAAAATAAAAGTCTTTTAACGAGCCACGTTTACTCTTAAGTTTTGGAGTTCTTTCTTTTAAAGTACCACCCATTAAATTCTATTTATTTTGCTTCCCCCTCTGAACACAAAGTGTATACAAGGAATTTAAAAATACTCTCCAAATGCGTTAAGCATGCATTTATCCCACTGTGTAACAAGGCGTGTAATTCCTTTATGGAAGAAGTCTTTCAGTTGCATGTGGAACCATTCCAAAACCTCTTCCTTTACTTCATCGTCCGACTGAAACCTGCAGCCTTTCAGATGTTTCTTGAGATCCCCAAACACGTGAAAGTCACATGGGGATAAGTCAGGGCTGTAAGGTGGATGCTGCATTGCTTCCCAGTTGAACTTTTTGAAGAGGTCTACCGTTGCTTTCAAGATGTGAGGACGCGCGTTGTCATGGAGAAGAAACACTCCTTTGTAAGAAGTCCAGGACGCTTGCATTTGATGGTCGCGCACAGTGCCTTCAGC
Source organism: Rhysida immarginata (assembly GCA_023313115.1). Lineage (NCBI taxonomy): Eukaryota > Metazoa > Arthropoda > Chilopoda > Scolopendromorpha > Scolopendridae > Rhysida > Rhysida immarginata. The sequence goes on from JAHWFO010002922.1 coordinate 7,596, forward strand.
GTTTCCTCATATTGTGCTGTGTTAACTGTGGTGCCTTTTTCAAGACAGTCCAGTTAAATCGGGCCTTTGCGATCCAAAAACATGGTCAACATCACCTTCCCCATGCCTTTTGCAATTGCTTTTGATTTTTCAGGGGTGGTGACCCATAATGCTTCCATTGATGACTTTGACGTTTGCTTTCGGGCTGGAAATGAAAGCACCAAGTTTCATCCTCTATAGCGATTCTGTCGATAAAACTCTCTCCTTCCTGCTCTGATGTCAAATGTTGCAGGACCCATTGTGCACAGATTTTTCTGTAGTGCAGATGGTTCTTGATAATGGAGTGAACAGATCCATGGCTAAGGCCAGTTTTAGCAACCACGACATCGATTGTCACTCTTCTGTTTTCCTTTAAGACAGAGTCAATTTTGGCTTTGGAATCATCCGTGATGGTACGGTTTGCTTGTCCGGGTCGTCGATCATCTTGCAGTGATGACCGTCCCTTCGAAAACCTCTTGTTTCATGCCCAAACACGAGTGAAGATTAGGCAGTCATTTCCATAGACGTTCTGCATACGACAATGAATTTCAGAAACTCCTTCACATGTCAAAAATCAAATTACTGCTCTCTGTTCCTGTTTCGTTGACTCCATTTTGTTGTTTGGACGAAGCGATCATGCGCAGAGCTTTGAAGCGCGAGCTATCGTTCTTTCTCACGCAATGCAACACTTGCAACCTATTGTTCAATTTGCACGTGGGGTTTCGCAATTGTTGAAAACAAAAACTTATGATCCTACACGTCGTCTTTTTTTTTCCTTAAACAAATTTTCGTTTTCATTTGTACGACCCTTATACATATATAAAAATATGAAAGTAAAAAAAGATATAAAATCTGGCTCACATTCGAAATAATTTGCCCTGCCATCTAACGGGAGGAAATCGAAACTCAATGCGTGTTCACTGAATTACGACCCATTAAACTTTGATGTGTGTGACTTTAAACTTACCCTGTACTATTCATGATCTGAGAAAATTCTATGTATTTTAATTAGGAAAGTTTTAGCTACATTCATAACATACCTGCAAAAAATAAAGATCTTCGACTGCATTGTATTTTTTGAATATAGGATGGAGATGTAGGAACTGCAGGAGGCCATGTACAAGAGCTGTCGAATTTAAGATGATAAAACATTTACCTTATTTGTGAAAGAGATCTTTAATTTCACAAAACTAAATCTCCAAGATAATAACACTAGTCTGCAAATTTTAAAAAATTTTCTAGCCCCGACACTATCTCAGCTGATTCTTATGTAAAATGACCTCCTGAATACAAATATAACCTTCGTTTTCTCCCATCACCCACCATTTTCGGGGGATGCCCCCCAACCCATTTTTATAATTTTTCGATAGATTTAGAAGCTTGAAAAGGTTTATTTCAGCCTTTAGAATTCTTCTAAGGGGCTAGAAGGCTGAAAAGTTCTAAAACATGAACATTTATAGCAGGGAATTACCCCCTTAAATTTTTTAAAAAATCATTAACGTTTGAGCGATTTTCCGTTTTCTTCCATATTTTAGAAAAAAATAGCGACAAATAGCGTAAAAAATATAACAAAAATATAGCAAAAAAAAATTTTAAATTAATCAAATTTTAATGATTTTTTAAACAGTTAAAGGGGGTAATTCACCCCCTAACGTACCTCCCTACTATACATGGCCATTTCTAGTACTATTCACCCTTCAAGACCCTCAAAAGACTTATAAAAGCTGAAATAAATCTTTTCATCCATCAATTTTTCGAAAAATGATAAAATTTTGTTGGGGGCATCCCCGTAAACGGTGGGTGATGGGGAAAAATGGAGGTCATATTCGGATTCAGGAGGTCATTTTACGTAAGAATCAGCCAAAATTGAGTCGGGGCTTTTTTTCATGCCGACCAGTGTAATTTACTGGGAGTCAAATCATTTTAAAACTTATTTTAAATACTATAATGAAATAAATACGAGGTACATTCAGTTTATAAGGTCTCCAAATTTTTTTCTCTGCAGTGAGAGTAAGTACGAGAAAGATCCGGATGCTTTTAAAATTTTGCGTGAAATATTTCGTCTTTACTAACATAGATGGCAGCACTAGACGGTAAACGGCATGAATATCGTGCATGTTGCCACAAACGATGTTTCATATACTTAAAATGGTGAAGTTTAGTTTACAAGATCAACGTGTAATAATTCGTTTTCTGCACTTGTGGGGTGAAACACCCATCGAAATTCATTACCAATCAAGTGAGATATGCAACGAAGGCATTATGAATTTAAAACTGTGCATTCATGGGTGCGAAAGTTTAAAGAAGGTCGAGAATCATGTGAGAATGAACCGAAGCAACCTCGACCATGAACCAGCCGGACGGAAGCCATGATTGCTCATGTGGAAGACCGTCGCTTACGTGTGCGTGATACTGCCCCTAAACTTGGCATTTCCGTGGGGTCTGTGGAGTCCATTTTCCATGATGAGCTGATAATGCAGAAAGTTTCTTCAAGGTGGGTCCCACGAATGCTGACCGACGAACACAAGTCCGTGTGGGTGTCGATTTCTCAGCAGATGTTGACACGTGACACAGCAATTAATGGTGCTTTCTTTTCATCAGTTGTGACGATGGATGAGACGTGGATTCCATTTTTTGACCCCGAACCAAAACGCCAATCTTCACAATGGAAACACACTGATTCACCGCCACCGAAAAAATTTCGAGTCACAGCCTCTGCTGAGAAAGTTATGGTGGCCATGTTTTAGGAAAATTAAGGCCTAATCCTCACGCATTGTGTTCCAAAGTGTACAACTGTTACAGCTAATTCATACGAAAATGTTTTGAGAACAAAATTCCTTCGAGCATTCCATGAGAAACGACCAAACGAGACTGGACGGGTACTTTTTCAACAAGACAACGCCCCTGCTCATCGGGCACTCCTAATTCAGCAGTTTCTTCAAAATAACAACTTTGTGGTGCTTTCCCATGCTCCATATTCACCAGACCTCGCTCCTAGCAATTTCTGGCTTTTTCCAATCATGAAGGACATGCTCCGTGGCCGCTCGTTTCCCAACCGAGCTGCTGTTGCGTCAGCGATTTACCAGTGGGCAAAACATACCCCTAAAGAAGAGTTCTCAATAGCCATGGAATCATGGCGCCACCGTGTGAAAAATGTGTTCGACTTCACGGTGATTACGTCGAGAAGTAAGAGTAGTTACAACTTTCTGGGTTAAGTATTTTGTCAGAAAAAAATTTGGAGACCTTAGAACTTGAATGCACCTCGTATAAACTTCAATTTTCAACTTAAAACTTACGTTAACACATCGTTATCTTCAAGTGAATTAAGTAACTTTTCAATTACAGCTCTTGAATATCCTGAATTCCTTGTCTGGAAGTAAGATCACAAGTGTGTTTAATTTTATGATTTCATATGATATTTTAATAAACACAAGGGCTGTTCAAAAAGTAATGGACCACAATTTATTTCTCTGAAAGTATGGAACATACAATTGCATTACTGACTTGTTTTTCACAGAAATATCCATTCGTTTCTTTGGCTTTAAGCCGGCATTTCGGGAGAGTGTGTATTCCTCCCAGTACCATTCTTGCTTGGTTGCAATTCCTATTCTATTTTTTTTATGGTCTTTGAGAATCCGAAGTCAGAATTTCAAAAATTCAAAATTTTTAAGTACACAAGTAAACTTTTGGGGGCAGCAGTCCTATGGAGACAGAGTCTATGCGTGTGAACTGAAAAATATTGGATTTTTGAAATTCTGACTTGGGATTCTTAAAGACCATTAAAAAGTAGGAAAAGAATGTCTACTGTAAGACCCACTCTCTATCTCTTGGTCTTCATTGATAAAATTGGGTTCAAAACTTCAAAAGTTCCACACTTTCAGGGCCTCTTTCTCCTAAACGGTTGGATCAATTGAAAAAACACCAAGAATAAAACATTTCTCGAATATTGTGTACAATCTGAATATACCATTAAAAATAGAGGATGGGCAATTACTGGTTGCTATCATGTCTCTGTACGAAAGCTCTGAGATGTGTGTCCGGATAAATGGCATTAAGTCAAGACTGTTCACAGTGGGTGTTAGACTCCGCCAAGGGTGCGTACTGTCGCCCCTCTTGTTCATTATCTTTATGGACTGGATAGACAGAGGCAGCAGAGGCGAGGAGCGTGTTTGTGTGGGCGACTGCCTGGTGGAGAGGTTGCTCTTTGCTGACGACCTTGTCCTCTTTGGGTCTTCTTGCACGAACTTTCAGCATGCACTAGACCGGTTTGCAGCCAAATGTGAAGAAGCTGGGATGAAGATCAGTGTGGCTAAAACCGAGGTTCTGGTCCTTTCAAGACAGCCTGCTCAGTGCGCTCTCCATGTCAGGGGAGCCTCATTGAGACAGGTGGAGAAATTCAAGTATCTCGGGATTGCATTCACGAGTGATGGACGGCAGGAGAAAGAATTGGATGCTCGGATCGGTGCAGCAAGACGTGAACTGTGGCGATCTGTGGTAACGAAACGAGAGCTGGGTAACAAAGCCAAGCTCTCCGTATCTATCTTTGTCCCCATTCTCACCTATGGTCATGAGGCTTGGGTAATGACTGCAAGACTGCGATCGTGGGTACAAGCGGCCAAAATGAGATTTCTGAGAGGTGTGACAGGTGTGACCTACTAGATGGAGTGTACAGCAGCACAATAAGGGAATCTTTAGGTGGTGAGCCGCTACTTCTCCGCATTGAGAGATCTCAGTTGCGCTGGTATG
>JAHWFO010002922.1:37359-56713 GCA_023313115.1 Rhysida immarginata
GACAATACATGGAATTCAAAATAATCAGTTACTTGAAATTGCCATTTGCAAAGCTAAAGCCTTTCTTTGGTAATCAGAGGAATAATATTTTAAAAGCTACTGTATTTACGTATTAAAATCATCACATAGATTGATTACAGGTTTGTCACATTTCAAAAAAAGTGTGGCGTTCATTTGTATCATATCATGAAAGTGAAAAATATTGGCCCTGTACTTGCTTGCAAAATTTATTTATCTTTTATGCTTAATCAAGATTGTTAAGAAAATGCCTTTGAAAAGTGAAAATTAGTGATTTATCTGTGACTCCTTTGTGTTCTATTTTTTTTTTGAGAAAATATCTGGATGATATTTGAGAATCTGCTGTGATCTCATCTCCAACAGAGCAGTTTTGATCTTGTAATTGAGTGTCACGTCATGACTTTGTTGTACTGAAATGCATGATTCCGAAGGTCCTTTGTACCACTTACTTCCCACTGACATCAGCCAGACATAATGAAACCTAGCGTGCTTTCTGTTTGCATGCAAAGTTTTTGTTAATTTAATTAATTTAGGGTTTGATTTGAAAATTTATGTTGTGCTATATGATTGTTAAGATCATCTTTCACCTTTTAAATAATAAAAGTGCGTGTGATCATAGAATTTTACCTTTAAGAGCTTAACTGGATGATCTTCGACCAGTACTAGAACTGTAATTTGATATCGAAACAGCCTTGTCTCTGCGATCATTCATTCAATAAGTTGGTATTTTCTGATTTTTGATACTCCACATTACTATTACCAGTATTAAAAATCCTGTGATTTTATTATAAGGAATGTTCCCATCCATAAGTTGACAAAATAATGCTCTGGAATGATGTATATAAATTTTATCTTTTATGTTATTATAATTGGTATTCCAGTGTTCCGCCCAATAACGCTACAGTTCATAGTTACGTATCTGTCAGAAATCAATTTCTCATAGTATTTTTTTGTGGTCTTCACTAAATCTGCTATGAAGAATTTAGTTATTTGTGTTACTAAATGTGAGTTGAAGTTCTTACACTGTATAATGAGATTTGGTATGACCACTGGAGAGTTGGATTCTAAGTTTTCTCTGACTGTGTTATGCTGAGCCTAACTTTTATATCCTGTTATTGAGGAAAATCGTACAAATCAAACCACTAAGTGCATATATCTAGATCCACACTATAACCAGTCTTGTTATAAGTGATCTTTAGGGTACCACACTATTTTGTAAAACTTTACCTAAATTTATTTTAATTTAATTTTTTTTAAGATTCCTGAATTTAGAATTTAGAGAGAGAGAGAGAGAGAGAGAGAGACCCCAAAAATAAAAATATTCAGTTTTGCATTTTGAGATTTAGGATTCATCAATATCAGTGTTGTTTAATAATACCATTTAAATGATGACCCTTAGCAATAATGAATAGCTATGGGCCTTAATCACATGTACAGGCCCTTCTTTTCCCTTATTGACTTGTTCTGTGGATTTAATCTGCTTCAGAATATCAACTTTCCATGAAAGATTGATCAAGGCTCTTTCTGTAACTACTTGCAAAAGATCTAATGAGCTTTGATGGGTACTTAACTTTAACCAACTTGTGAGTTGTTTCTATTTCCGAAAAATAGGCAAATTTTTCCGAGTTTGTCTTGCTATATGACATTGTTGCCATCCTCCTTAAGCATAACAAATGGTAATAATCATAGTTTCATATATATCTGGCTTATTTTCAAAAATTATCGATCTAGGGAAAAAAAAAACAAAACGTTTTGCTGATTACTCTTTTAGGATCTATTTCAAAATTGTTTAACACTTACCAAGCATTATATGCCTAAATGAAAGGTACTTGCAGCTTTTGTTAGACCCTGTACAATATTTGGTGGCTTATGTTTCAGATGGTTTGTTTGCCATGACAAAACTTGGATGATATTTTAAAACTGGAATTGTTCATTCCTTTTTCAAAGGATTAATAAGTTAATGATTTATTTTTTCTATTCATACCATTCTCCTGAATTTTTTTTAAGTGAAGAAACAGACAGGAGGAAATAAATTTTTTCCCCTCTCTTTTTAACTGGATCAGCGTAAATTGAGAATAAATACGGAATAGAGAATAAAGTCTGAATGCACGGAATAGTCTGAACAATCAATGTTTTGAGTTCTGAGGAAGCCATTTTCTTCTCTCGTCTTTGGATTCCCTTTCTTGTACCAACTGGGTGAAATACCCATTCGTGTATTTCAAATTAAATTCAAACTTTTGATTTTACTTTTATTTCTGCCTATCACACTACAATTTATACACGTTGTTGTGGATTTGCCATTTTGCAGCTGTGGCAAAGTGACAGGTCAACTTTAGAGTCACGAAACCAAATTATTTGAATTTTTTCGTTGCTTCTAGTGTTCATCACAATCCATAATTTATCACCATTAAATAATTTTTTAATTAATTTGCAATGATTAAGTAAAATGTGGAAGGTTTGATTTTAATAGGAATGAAGGTTTTCACATTCCTATTCACTTACATGTGAGATAAAAAATGTTTTGGCACTCAATTTTTGGTCTTTTTTGGGAAAAAATTTCTAATTTTTTATTCTGATTTATTTTCTTAAGTCATCTAAATCTGGAGGCAAAAAGCAATAAATTTTAATAAAATGTTAAATAAAATGAATGTAGTAGTTAATAGAGTAGAATCTTGAAGACAGGAATTCAGTTATATTTTTGGCTCTTACATGCTTTGAGTTGTCAAACAGTGATGGAATACAAATTACATCTACATGTTTAGATCATTGGTTCCCAAACTTTTTCGACTCACAAAGATCAGAGCTGTGCAAACCACTGACAAAGTATCAAACCTTTGGTTGGCAAAAATGCACTTATTCATATGCAAGACTTCTACTGTAATTTCTTCAAAGTAGTCCCTTGGTAATGCAAACTCTTCTCCCAGCAGTCCCACCATTGTTGAAAGCACTTCTGGGAGGCATCTGTCAGAATGGTGTCAAATTGGGTCCATTTCAATGGAATTTTCAACTCAGGGAATAGCCAGAAATCAACAGAGCCATGTTGGGCGAGTAGGGAGCCTGAGAAAACCAGAAATGCTACATTTGACCAAAAAGATCTGAATCAGATGTGAAGAATGGGCTCATGACATTGTCCCCAAAAGCCTGTTGGATCTTGCGACTGGTTTCTGCTCGAGTATCGCAAAAAAATCAGAAGGGACACCATCATGTGTCTCCCGAAATCTAAAGCCTCTTTGAGGGCAATTTTTCGATAACTCCTGTTGCATATAATAATAGAATCCGCTATTATGGAAAAGTTTTGGCGAACCCCTTGAGGAAATGCTGATTTAGATGATTATCATTGCAGAGTAAGGAGGAGGAGAAAGATGATCTTGAGACATGAATTTATTGAGCATTACCACAATTACAGAAATATTTTATTCAAGAACAAACAGCTATTCTTTTCTACGTTTCTTCATTTTCTGTTTTGCTCAAGTGCTTAACCCTTTCACTGCGTAATTATATTTTATTTTCATTCTTGAGAAAATGGATTATTTATTTTCATTATCCACTTTTCGCAGCATAACAAGAAGTTTTTTAAACTGTGAGATGAATCAGATTTCTGCAGGTAGAGATAATGTAACTTTGTGTGGATGTATCAGTTTTACGCAGCAAAAGGGTTAAATGAAAAAGTTTACCATAAAGATTTTTTATTATTTATAATGACTGTAGATTAGAACATCTGTGTTGCCAGGCTTTTGAAAAAGCTAATTTCAAGAATTTTGATACAACTTTTTAAATACTCGGAAAATTTTTTGTGTTAAATAAGTAAACTACGTTTATACTTTTATGTAAAGATTTATGGAATGATTGTTCTTTATACAGTATTATATTAATGATCATATTCTAATATGTATGCTCTAGCATTATCTTTAATATCTCAGAAGAAATAGTTTTATTTGAATTTTAAGGGAATGCTTCAACTGTTTGTATTAAAAATTGCATTGTTAAAATATGAAAATTGGAGGCTACTAATCAAAGGATTCTAACAATGTAAGTTATAAAAACAGATAAACAGATTACAGTAAACTTGATGATGATAATATGTTTACCTAAATCTGAATGAACAGTATTTAAATTTAATTATTTTAGTAATAAATTTTTGATACTACAAAATTTATGATGTTTCTGATAATGCTGTCCATTAGAAATAGCAATTTTGCTTGTGAAATACTTTTAAACTTTCAAAATATTGCACTTTCATTTAATGATATAAAATCTTTTCTTAGTGAGGAAAAAACATTTTTGAATGGATTTAAACAACTGTAAATCTAGAATGGTCAAAGGCTGTTATACAACTTTAGCTTCTTTATTAGTTGTTCAATTATTTTTTTAAATAAAGTGATCGTGATAAAGATTTTTAAAGATTATGAAATGTTTAAATTTACTATGAAAAGCTTTTGTAGATGCATTTCAGCCCCAAAAATTGTATTATGCTTTTTGAAGAAATTAATTGTGGTGTTATTGATTAGGCCATGGCTTTGCAATTTTACTTCATTCATTCAATCATACGTCTTTTCATTCTGGCCAGTATATTTTATTGAAAGTTTTTGTTTTCTACATGCATTACCTATGATATTCATTGCTCTCTTTTTGTTTATATTTAATGGAGTTTCTGTTCTTCCATTGATAGTATTCTTTTACTCTTGCGTAAAACGTGTGTAAGAAAAGTTGCTGACATTTTCAGATTGAATAATACGAGTTGTAATGTTTCTGGACTGTGTGTAGCAATACTCTTTGAACTGTGACAAAACTATTATATATGTAGGTACAAATTGAATAATTTTATAAATTATTCTATTTAATGGTTTCTGTAAAGGATAATATTATTTTTTACATTTTATCATTTTTGTTATTATTCTTTAAAAATTTCCCAGTGAAAACTATAATTCTGAACATCATTGGCTTTAGCAGAGAAATGATTTCTTATTTTTTATATAAAAATCAATAATATTATTTATTCTTACATTGTTTTTTTTTTTTTTTAAATAAATAAGATAATTTATTTTTACACAGCAGTTCTTGTAAACGGTCATTCTTTATTACAGCCGAATCCAGTTAATACGAATCTCGGGGGACCAGAAATTTTGTTTGTATTATCTGATAAAGAAAAGAAACCCCCCAATGGTGCAGTATTATGAATCAGGTTTTAGACCAAATTGTTAAAAATTATCGTCATTTGTTTATTTCAGATAAATATTTGGTTATTGAAGTTTGTTTACATGAACAAATATACTTGCGTGTAATAGCATTATTCACAGAACTGAATGGTACCTTCCTCATGTGAAGGTGGATATGATAAGACTTATATCATATATGCTTTGGGGCTAATACTGCACAAGGGCCCCAAGAACCAGGTGCTGGATTTTTGAAACCAGTAATGACTGCTGTAAGATGTCAGCAGCAGCTGGGACCGACAGTTTAACATGCCCTCCAAAGCAAGGGGGGGTTCAAGATGGGATTTTACTGGTGGTCCCATCCAGTATCTGGCCGTGCCATTATTGCTTAACTCCACCGATAATTTCTGATCAGCGAGACAACCAGCTACGACCATCCAAATGACCATTCACAGAACTACAAATGAAAAGATCTGGTGGAACATCATTGACATACAGGAAATATGACTTCAGTTCATCCAAAATAGACAACATACGCATGTTAGATGGAAATGCCCATGTTTATATAAACACTGGAAACCAATCAGAATTTCCAGATGTTAAATTCATGTTTCCTTGTTCATTTAGATTAAGAACAATGAGAATTATTTGTAAGATTAATGTTTGTTATTACAATAAAGATCTCGTTTTTGATTTGAATTTCTGCAATTCATTCGTATTACCTGGAATTAGTTTAAGAAAAAAATTCATATTAAACGGCTCGTTTTATGTAGAAATTAAAGTCAAGGGGTTGGGACCAGAGGGGAAAAATGTATTAAGCAATAATTCGTATTAGCTGGATTCGTAATAACAGGGTTCCACTGTGTTAAAAAAAAAATCCAGAATTTCATTATTTATTTTATTTAAAATTTGAAAACTGGTCTGAAGGGTTTAGTGCAATGGGCTACTTCATTGCAGAATTTGCAAGAAAGCTGTATTTTGAAATTAATTTTTTTATTTATTATTTTATTCATTATAAGAAAAGCTGATATATAATATATTACATGTATTATTGAGAAATTATAAAAGAAAAAGGAACATTAAACTTCAGTCGTGTACATTGCTGCAAATAAGACTCATTTGAGATAGCGATTTGAAATTTTATTTTATGTTTTTTTATTTACTGAATGTAAACAAAACCCATCCATCAAGCAGTATTCATGTAAATAAATTTACTTAAACCAGTGCTAAATTTTTAATTTGAGTTATACTTTTTTTTTTTTTGAAGGCAATATGTTAAAGCTATCACATTCAGTATTAAGAAATACCGGTAAGACAAGAGTCCTTGCTTTTAGTACATGTGCATTTGCACTTCATTTCTTTGGGAAAGAAAATTAATGGTGAGTAAGTGTGGCAAACCACAACGAGTGACATTAAATGTATACAGAATATAGTGGATAGTGGTGTGCTGGTTTATTTTTAAGAACTTTTTTTGCTATAAGGTATGTGTATATAAATTTTATTGTAAACTTATTTTGTTCTTGTTGATGCTTGTAATAATGTTTGATAAGAGGCTTGGAAAATTCTTGTAACAAGAGCCGATGCAGGCCAGCTCCAGCACACCACCTTATGTGGGTTTTTAATGTGATTTGCAATCAAATGAGAATTGAAATAAGAGATAAATGAAAATAGGGTGTCAAATTAAACTGTTAAAAAAAATATTTGAGATTCAAAATTTTTTGATTTAAAACTTATTTATAACTGAAGTTTACCAAAAATTACCCTGTAGCATTGACCTTAATGGAAATGTACTTCATTAATATTAGATACACCCTCATTGTAGATTGATTGCCAATTATAGATGGCTTCTAATGTCTTAAAATTTCATATGGATACATCTATTCAATTTGAACATCATTACATATCACTTATTGAACTGAGAATTTTAAGTATTTCTAGAAGAAATAAAAATTTAAAATAGGTTATAAAATTTAATATAATCAGCTGAGGGGTTTCCTTTGATAATTCTTTACAACGAAGCCATTTTGAATTGATATTAAACAAGAGCAAATTATAAGATTTCAACTATTTTTTTATAGGATTTCCTTTTCTGTCGTTAATGAAATTGTGGAGTGCATCATATTTGGTATTTAATAATGGTTTATAATCACTTTGTAACCATGCAGTAATATACTTTTTTTTCATTTTAATGAAATTCATATGAATGACGTTTCATTAAAAGAAAAAAAAGTTTAAATAGTTAAGTGAATATTTTTAAAAATCTAATAGTTAAATATAATAGGTGCTGGCTCGGTGGCCGAGGGCACTAAGGTGCAGGACTTGTCCAGGTGATCCCATTGAAAAAAACGGAAGATAAGAGGACAAAACTGGGCAAACTGAGTTTCCTTTCATTAATGACATGACATAGATCATCTTTAATGGGCTGGGAGTCTTCAAAAGGATTTTCATAAGTCTAAACATCTAAAACATTGTCCTTCTAGGAGGTTAAAATACTGAATAACAAAAGCCTGTTGCTGACCGCTTTCATTGAAGTAATAGCCAATACAAATTTGATCGTACCAATTGACTAGGGCATCACGTCATGATAATCAATTCCAACATTGTCCAATTAGAGACTTCTTAACATTGACTTTTCGTTTTGATCGCAATTTTTTCTGGGAAAAAACTGCCAAATTTAAGGTTCGACCCAAAACTGAACATTTGGAGAAAAAAAAAAACGGACAGAGAGAAAATACCGGCATATGACTCAAAAAACGGACTTCCGATCCAAAACTGGACACCCGGCCACCCTACTTTGGAAACCAGCAAGTTGCGGGTTCAAATCCCGTTGAGGGCCTGAATGTTAGTGTTTATCCCTGTACTAAGAAGCTTGGAAAGACCAAGCAAAGCATCAGTAGACTGAGCCCCTGCTAGGCTAAATTTCCAAAAGATTCAATGGTTATTTAACTTCCTTGACACTGAAAAGGTAATAGAGGAACAGAAAAGAGAGGAAAGAGAAATATAATTTGCTATGCACATAAACTTTTAAAGTTTCATAAGTGGGATAAAATATCATAGCCACCTGTAAATGTTAACACAATGGCTTCATCTTTCTCTCTTTCCATGTGCTAATTAATTTGATGTTAATAATGTCTTTATCTAATCAATTTCACTTGTAATCTGCTCTTGTTTTGGATTTGGTATGAGATAGGGTAAAGTGGATTAACGATAGCAACTGTAAATGTGATATATTAAGCATTACTTCTGAATATTTAGTATATTCTGAGGTTTTGTGGACATTAAAACCTTTGTGATGAATCATTTGTCTTCTTACAATTGTGTGTGTTATTGTATGTCAAGAAAGAAATTTTGACCATAGCAACCTGAAGTACATATTTAAAGTTTATATTGACATTTTCCTTTGTAAAAAATAATTACACATTATTTAATTACAAAATATTCAGTTTTTCAAATTTATGATGAAACTGTTTTTAATCATTTTGGATATTCTTGGTTATTTTTCTTTTTCAATTTTTTTCTTTTAGATAATAAAGGTGTTGTTAACACTATTATTTCTGTGTGATTATTTAAACCCAGATTTCCTTTATCAGATTTCGTTTATTAATCTTAAAGATATTAGATCCTTCAGTATAGTATGACGGAATCCTGACTATCTTGGAAGAACAAAGCAATGCAAGTGGCCATAGTCAATTAGGAATGAGATGATGACTGCATTCAAAACAGTGAAGGAATTATGTTCAGTTGCTTTGAATTGGGTTTTGTGGAACATAGAATTATAGCATTGAAATTATAAGTAATAACAATTAAATAAGCAACATCATTTCCATGGTTTGACTAGTGTGATAATAAGTATACTGAAATAAAAGGACCAAGAGTGACGCGGTAAAACTAATTTATTAGCCTTACCGTGTCACTCTTGGTCCCTTTATTTCAGTATATTTAAGTAAAATCCAGAAATTACTGTGATGCTTTTAATTATGATTTTTTTTTTTTGATAAAAAAAAAGTATTTTTATATTTAGTAGAACTATACAGATCCTTATAGATGTCTAAGCAACCTGCATATACAGGGTGAAATAAAGCAACAGGAACAAATCACAGGAGGTGATTCCTGATCAGAAAATGTACAAAAAATCTCATATGAACATACACTACATGATCAAAGGAGTTGGGACACCCCTGTGGACACCTGGGCTGTTTCTCCTGGACTGGACTGGGTCCGCTCATCAAGGTGGACGGAAACCTCAATGCTGATGGCTACAGGACCATTCTGGATAACGGGGCACTTCCAGCGCTGTGGGAACATTTCGGTGACGGGCCGTCCCTCTTCCAGCACGACAATGCGCCTTGCCACAAAGCAAGATCCATATCCGACTGGTTTGACGAGATGCGGGTTGAAGAACTGGATTGGCTCGACCAGAGTCCTTATCTCAACCCCATCGAACATCTTTGGGACGAATTGGACGACGCGTGAGATTCAGGATGGTTCGCCCTACATCTGTCCAGGAACTGACCACGACACTCCTCGAGGGATGGAGGTCAATACCTGTGGACACATACCGTAAACTTGTGGACATTATGCCATGTAGGGTGGAGGCAGTGATAGCAGCTCGGGGTGGTCGTACACACTACTGATTGAAGCTTTTTGCGGCTTTACGGTAGAGCAACAGGTGTCCCAGCTCCTTTGATCATGTAGTGTATGTCCGGACATGGATGTTTTGTTCTTAACAGAACAATTAATACAGAACATGACATTACTGTGGCAGTAATTGTGTCAACGTTACACAAGATGTTTGAAGTGGCGTTCTTGGGATGCAGCCTCCTTCTCACATAAACGCCAAAAGATGGTTGCAAATGTTTCGTGATTCGGGGTGGTGCTGTCTGTTGGCATACTGCCACTGCACGATGATCACTCAAAAAAAGCTCGGCAACAAAAACTAAACAAACAACAAATCCCACTTTTTGTATATATTGATATGGGGACATGATGTCATGCATACAACCATAAGAAATGCAAACTATGCATTTCTGGACATAAGTTGATATAAATTTTTTTTGTTACTTTTCTTGTGAGGAATCTCCCCTGAAATTTGTCCTTATTGTTTTAGTAAAATTAAGTTGTTGACAAGCTGTATGGATAGTTGATTTAAACAATAACATTAGGGCATGAAAAGGGGAAGAATATACAAAGTGGGTTTAAACCAAGGACCTTGCAGAAACTTATTCAAGGGGTGTAACTGATTAGCCAGCACATTTTGATAGCATACAGCATTTAAGAATTTTCCAGATTTGCTAGGAAGCCATTGTTTCATGAGAAGGTTCCCCAAGCCATTACAGAAGTAAAACCATCTTCAAAGGCATGACTTGATCTATTAAAGCCTTCATCTTCATGCTGTCTGCATCATATACTGCCAGATCAGTACAAATGAATTAATTTAATCATTGGTGACTTGATTGATGAGTTCAGGCTACTTTGCAAAAGTCCGGTTTGATATTCCCAGCACTAAATAAGGGTAAAATTTAATGATGAACAGTTGAGTCTGCTTA
This sequence comes from Rhysida immarginata, assembly GCA_023313115.1. NCBI lineage: Eukaryota > Metazoa > Arthropoda > Chilopoda > Scolopendromorpha > Scolopendridae > Rhysida > Rhysida immarginata. The sequence continues at coordinate 48,077 of JAHWFO010002922.1, forward strand.
TGTAGTCTAGGATATTCATTGTTCACTCACAGAAACTGCATGAGGTTGACATTTTGATGTATGCACTATTGGTCAATAATTGTCCACAAGTCAATGATAATAGGATTGAACCCTGTTTATACCAGAAAGACTCCAGTAGAAATTTTTATTGGCAAGTAACAATTGTAACTGGCCTATCTAAGGTTCTTGATGCTGTTTCATATCTGCAAAAGAGGGATTCCCAAGAGACTGAGAAAGAGATGGAGAAGAGATGACTGGAAATTAAACTGCTTGAGGAAGAGGCAGAGGCTTAATTAAAAGCATGAAATTATGTTTCTGGCTTAATAAGTTAAATTACTTTCTTTTGGCATCTTTTTGGAGTAAGCTAGGTTCAATCCTGCTGGCGACTCTGGTCATCAAAATGTATCAATGCTATGCTTAGACCAAAGACTGATACATTTTTTGCACCTACTATGTGCACTTGATCACAGTCACTAATTTCACCACATTTAACCATGACTGTCAATTTCGAACCACTTGTAGGATGCCTTGTTGCGAGTATCTCAAATATGGCACGACACCAGCTTTTCCCTAACTCTCAGAAATGTTCAATGAATTGTCCGAAAAGCAAAAACCATGGTATCTAGGCTTGCAGTGAAAACACCTGGACAAAGATCATTGGCATTACTGATAAAGAGGGCAGGGTGCAACCATTTCTGTTGCATCAAATAATTACTCAATTAATAGCAGTAACCAGATCAGCATTTCTATTGACACCATTCATTGCACAAAGGGATTAACAGCAGGCGAGCCTTTCAAATGTAACTGATCTCTGCTGCAAACCACAAATGTTTGTCTGCAATGCGCCCCGAGAACATCAAAACCAGAGCAAGCCCAATGAATCATTTGTCCAATTGATGCATGTTGACAGTAGTATTAGAATGTGTCGTGGTCAACAACATGAGACCATGGATCCTAACTTGTTGGTATCATCTATCAAGTCTAGGAGATGGTGTATGCTTCTTTGAAGATTCTTGGACCATTAATACCCATTGAGCAATCTGAATATGCTCAGCGGATGTATGCGAATTGACGTTTTCATAATAGCCTGGTCGAAAATGTCTAGACAACGTTTTCAAACCTTGTTTCTTCTGTGCTATGTCGAATTGAGGCACTTTGGCTAAAGATGGTCAAGTACTTTATTATGGAGGTGTTCCTAATAATTTGCTGTGTCAATGTATATTCAACATTTATAATTATGGTGTGCATATTTCTTGGCTTATACCAAAAGCATTCAAAAATTCCAGGACTGTAGCTATAGAAAAGGATTAGTGGAACATTCTGTTGGCGACCAAAGAAACTATAGTTCTTTCTCTCCTCGGCCTGTTAGAACTTGACCCACTCCGATAGTTTCAATAAGTCTTGGTGGTTTTTTTTTTTATTATATAAATCGGAAGCAATGTCCGGTCTTAACATTTTTTTTGATACGGTTAAAAATAAAAAAAAAAAATGTTTTCATATGGTGACGATTGGCTAAGTCGTAGCAATGTGCTAAAAATGGGCGTGAATAGTTAGTGGACAATCCGAGAGAGAAACGCTCTTCCACAGAGAGAAGACCTCGAATTTGCGATTTTTTGCCATCTGAGCAGACTGTGCCATCCAGAAAATTATACAAAGATGTATTAGATCGACTTTTGAAGAGAATCTGAAGGGCTAGATCCGAATTGCACTAGTCTGGAGAATGGCTTCTCTACGTCATCTCATTTTTGCTAAATGTTTCTCAGTGTCTGGCTAAAAAAAATGGTAACTGTGATTAAATGGTTTCGGCCAACTTGTTGAAAAAAAATTTTTTTATTGTTGAAAATTCAATGACTTGACGATGTGGAGACCATCTCGAAGAATTGGACTGGTGTGTAAAACTTTTAAAAGCGAAATTTTTCCAAGCCTTCCAGCGACTTTAAGAACGATCTCATGACAAAACTTCCAGAGATGGAATGCACGTAATATCTTAAATAATAAACTAGTTTTGATTAATAATCGTCTTTTTATTTCCATTATTCCCAGAACTGTTTGAATGCACTGTGTATAATTCACTATTTAAGGTGTGTCAAAAATTATAAGATAACACGTTTTTTTCACACAACTTTTTTCCTCCCAAACATATTTTAATTTAAGGATACATCATGTTAAATCTGAAAATGCAAAACATTATACTCGCAAAACTTTTGCGGGAAATAAATATTAAAGTAAATAACAAAAAAATTAAAAAATTTCGCTGTCAAGAAATTATAAGACCAAACAATGTTACAACTCGACTCACATTAATAGCCTGTAAAGCCACTCTTGTTTAATACCAGTTTATATTACAGGCATTGAAAGAACAAGATTATGAAGTAACGTAATAGGAATTTCATCCCACGCATCCATGATAGCTTTATTTAGTGAATAAACATCTTGAAATTAACTATTATGAGCATAAACCTTAGGAAGAAAACTCCAAATGTTTTCCATAGGATTAATATCTGGACTTTTTTAATGGCCACTCTATTGTGTTCATTTTTTCTGCAGCAAATCATTCTTTTGTGGACTTAGATGCTTGACAAGGAGCATTATACAGTTGAAAAGTCCAATTGTCGCCGGCAATGAGATGTCCAAATGGGATTAGTTTCTCAAATAACATTTCCTAGAGTCCATTTTACAGTTAACAACAGGTAGATCCGTTTTTCCACTGTAATCAAATCCTCCCCGGATCATAGACTTCGTCCGAGAAAACAATAGACTTCCATTGATCATTCCATGACATGAAGAAATTTATCCCAGGCTAATCGCTTAACTTTATGTTCTTCTTGTAATTGAGGTTTCCGCTTTATTTTCTCACACCTGAAGTTTGGATTGCTTAGCCTTCCAAATCTCTTTGTTCGTTCAAGGTTGCAAAGGTTCGCCCAGTCAGGATAGGTTTCCGTCCTGTTCGTTTTATCTTCCTTTCACAATTTAAATTCTTCAGTCCTTAATGAATTGCTGTCTTGGACCTTCCAATGGATGCTGCAATCTTCCTTTCAGACATTCCTTTTGCAAGAAAATAGGCGATTTGTCAAAGCTCTTTTTCATTTAACTCTGTGCCTCTAGACATTTTGATATGTCCGTTAGAACTTCACTAAGTTCTTTTGAATTGTAATTTCTACTGTTTGAAACCATTTTCATAGCAAGGGCCAAGCTCACTAGCATTTAGGGGTGATAATCCATAACTGGTCTAATAATTTTTGACACTGAATTTTTTATTTACTTTAATATTTATTTCCCGCAAGCGTTTTGCCCGTGTAATGATTTGTGATTTAACATGATTTAGCCTTAAAATTTGTTTGGGAGGAAAAAAGTTGTGTGAAAAAACCGTGCGGTCTTATAATTTTTTGACACGCCTTATTATTATTGAGACCAAATGAACTTCAATATTGATATGTTGCGCACAAGCATCTGTCGCGCATATTGTTACTCGATATTGCCGCTTTTTCTACTCTTTTATTGCGTTTAATTTGAGACTTTCGTTTATGAAACTTATTAATTAGGGTATTCGTAGAAAAATTTATCATTTTCAGTGTCTGCCTTGTTAAAACCAATAAGTATAGATGGACCTACATATTGACATCTAACAAGGGGACCGCACGGACATGTAATCACGGATTGGTTGAAATTTTAGGAGGTCAATCTGCAACATTAATATACTTTCTATGCAAAAGGATTTGTCTCAATGGCCTTTCGTTTCGGAGAAAAAAAAATTTACGTTTTAAGCCAAGTGGGAAGAAAGGTATACAACTTAATAGCGGTGGCGCAGTGGTGAATATCAGGTTCTATGGATTTACTGCTCTGGGTTCGATTCCTGTAGTATTGAAATCTTTTTCATTTTTTTTGTGTTTTTCGCCATTATTATCTGTTTGCACTTTGCATGATAACATTCACATACATAAGCAAAATTTTTTCAATATTGTCAATATTGAAAGAATTTGTACATTATTTTCACGGATGGTCATTGGCGATTTGGCGGTGACTGTTGCGTATAGATCGTTGATAGTGCGAATAGATCTTTATAGTTTATTCTTTATTTCACACTCCACGGCAATGACCGTCCGTGAAAACATTGTACAACGCATTTTGCATTTTTTTGACCTGTGACATTGCTGATGTATGTGAATGTTATTATACAAAGTGCAAACAAATAATAATGGCGAAAAACACAAAAAAATTGGGGAGGAACGAATGGAAAAATAATGAAAAAATTTCAATACTACAGGAATTGAACCCGGACCAGTAAATCCACAGAACCTGATGTTCACCATTGCGCCGCCGCTATAAGTCGTATATCTTTCTTCCCACTTAGCTTATCTGGCATTACAATAATAAACGTAAAATATTTTTCTTTTTCTCCGAAACGAAAGGCCATTGAGTCAAATCTTTTTACAAAGAAGGTATATTAATGTTGTAGATTGACCTCCTAGAATTTCAACCAAATCCGTGATTACATATCCGTAAGCAAGAAATAATGTCCGTTTTTTCCTAGCAGTTCCGGTTTTTTTTTTAACAAGCTATATGCATTAAAATTTCTTTTGTCCATTTCACTTTTGAAATAGTATAAAAGATTAAGGTAATATTTATAAATTAGAATTGGTTGCGGTAACTTTTAATTGAGGTATTTCAAATAGGATTCGCCTTATGAAAAGAGTTTTCCAAATTACCCGCAGCATTATTTAGAATAAATTACGTAAAGAGTTTATCCACTTAAAACCAATTTAAAAACTTATCCAATGACATTAACAAATTAATTTAAATTGCTTTCATTTTAAAAACGACGCCAATGGAATCAGGAGGGTTTTTTTTCTGGGATTTTACGTCTTAGTTCTGACGTATTTCCTTCATGATTAACATTTTCTTTCCAAAAAACGAATGAAAGAACACTAGATTCTTTCTAAGTAATTTTCTAGTTTTATCTAAGTAATTTGAGAACTAGGCCTCTAGGGGGAGAAATTTTTTGATAAGATAGAATTTGGGCTGTCACTTCGTTTGCACCCAGAGCATTTCTCCATTCGTTCTTCATTGGGATGATTGATGAAAAATTCTCGTTCACGTAATTGCGGACGACGACTCGAAAGGATTGAACTTCCTTCTTCTCTCTTTTTGATGATTTGATACGTAGCTTGGACTGAGTGTCCTGGTGTCCCCTTAAAAGAAATTGAACGCGAACCCTTTGAAATCAACTTCAATATTTGAAGATGTCGTTCATTTTTCCCTTACACGCGGTATAGAACGGAAAAAGAGTCGACGCTTTGAATAGTAAGTATTAGTTTAATGAACTTTTTTTATATATTTAAAAAACCTACTTGAAAATTTGATTCAGATAATTATAGAAACTCATTAAAAGTTCTAGCAAAGAGAATCTCTTCTTATCATACTGCATAGTTATCTCTAGTTTGTTCGCTTGATAAGTTTTTTGTCCTTCATTAGCATCATGGCATGAATTAAAAGTAGAATCATTGAAATCATTAGAATCTGGTTTTTGCAGTATAATGAATTCAATTTATGAACGTTTTGAATTTATTCAGCTTTTTATTTTGTTTTTATATTTCTAGTCTTACTTTGATTGTAATCGTTTTTATTAATTATTTTGTTAATTTTTAATTAGTATTGTATTTATTTTTTCATTTCTAACATTATATATTATATTACCAATTTATGAACGTATAATTTTTTAAGACAGTAAATTTGAAGTCAATGAACTTTTCCTGACATCTCTCCTTCCCCTAATCATTCAGAGGAAAAAAAAAAAGAAAGGAGCAATTTAGCATCTGTCGTAATTTTATAAAAAAAAGTTTCTCCCGATATCAATTTCAAATACTCTTTTCATAATCCTTCTTCTATGATGTAATTATTAGCATCATGTAACAAGTAAACATGCTTGACGCAGATAACTTATTGGTTAACTTTTTTTTTTATCAGTTGGAATACTTCAGATGATTGTTTTTGCTTTACCCCTCGTTTATACAATTATAACCATTTTTTTAAGATTATTTTGTAACATATGAGTTTTATTTTTCAGTTATAATCAGAAACTATTTATTAATCTATAATTAACGAAAATGCTGCCCTCAGAAACAGTGCTTTATATGGTCTTCGATATGTTGGCCACATTTTTCTTAGGAGGAGGTAAATTTTCTTATCTTAATCTTTTTCATACTACAATCTGCAAGGTGAGAAACTATATTTTTATTCCACCTCAATCATATTCAGGGATATTTCAAATTTATTCAGATTATGTGAAAAAAGAGAACAGTCGGCTACGGTATATTGCCCATAGAGGTGTGCAAATTATTACATTCAATACTTCAAAATTGTAATATATTTTGTTACTTTTTCGTAGTTTTCATAGCTTACTCACCACAAACTAAGATAATACACGAAAGTTATCAAAAGCGGGCCCCGAAAGGTCCCGATGCTCTATACGATGCTGTAGCATAAAGTCTGTAACACTCCTATGAAATCAGACAATTTTTTTTTTTTAATTTCATTTTACTTTTTACATATTTGTAGGAAATATTTTGTACGATAAAAGATAAAACAGTGTAATAGCCATATAAATTTTTGCGGCAATTCGCGTAGTTGTTTCCCAGGAAAAAAAAAAAAATTCCTTCTTAGTACAGTTATACTTCTATGGACTAACCTAAAATTTGCATAAATTAAATTAACCAATGAAATGAAAGCTTTCGGATTTGATGCTCACTTCTTACTGATTGCGTCAGAAGTATGCAACTCGTATGTGTTCTATATTTTACTTATAAAAGATGATAATTATAAACTGGAGATAACCTCCAAACACAGATATAATTTTTCAATCAATAAATTTTACCTGTGTTTGGAGTTTATCTCCCATTTATAATTATTACAAACTGATATACCCGGCGTTGCTTGGGCTCTTTTTTGATGAAAGTTTGCAATATCTGAATGGGAATACACAGTAAAAATTAACACATTAAAAAGCTTAGAATTAAAATAGTAAAAATTCATATAGAAAAACCGAAAAAATCTTTTAAAATGTTCCTAATGGATGGTCCTCTAACAGTTCTCCCCGCTTCGTGTTGGAATGTTGTTTATAGCTGAGCGAGTTTACCTCAGTGTCGGAGAAACAATGTGTGCAATAACGTGTATGGCTACGAAAGTGGGAGGAAATAGAATGAAAATGACAAAATAGTTTGATCTGACGTTTTTTCAGCCCTGGCTATGGCTGTAGTTCTTCTATATTGTGTGACCTGACCTTTAAAAATTCAACAATTCCAAAATTCTCTTCTTGGGTGGCGATGGATGTGTATGACAATTCCAACAATTGATAAACTGTTAGGAAATAAAGAAATTAAACTGGAGCAAACTCCAAGCATCAGGTTAATGATATTAATTAGAAAAATGGATGGAAAAATTCTACGACTTAGATTCGAACCTGGAACCTCGACTGTCATGGTCGACGCCTCTACTAATTGGGCTATCGCAGACACCTGAACAGCCATGCTGTCGCTAAGTGTCTTAAAGACAACCAATTAGTCTTTACCTGATGTTTGGAGTTTGCTCAGTTTAATTTCTTTATTTCTTATTGTGTGTTTATCAAACTTTCTGATGGTTTGGATAGGAGAAATTCACGATCTGTGAACCGGGAATTTGGTTGTCTTTAAGACATTTAGTGATAGCATGGCTGTTCAAGTGTCTGTGATAGCCCAATTGGTAGAGGCGTCGACCATGACAGTCTAGATTCCTGGTTCAAATCCAGGTCGCGGAATTTTTCCATCAATTTTTCTAATTGGTTAACTGTTGCAATTCACACTCTGCTCTCGAGGTCTTGAAGCAAAACTGGTGCATTCATCACTTGGTGTGATCTGGCAGTCGCAGTTTCTTCTGTTGACACATTTGCATCGACTGCCACAGGGTCATTCACCACTTGTTTAGTTGAAGCAGTGTGCTGGAAAATCGATATAGCACCGAGTGAAGGGGCTGCTTTCTCTGCCGCCTTTCCATTGTTTCTCAATAGTCTGCTAACTCTCCATTATTTCCATTTACTCTACAATTCGTTACCCCCCCCCTCCCTAAAAGAGGTTAATATGTTACGTTTGTAGTGCCACACCAGTTAATGTGTTAACAAACTTTCAACCCCCCTTTCCCCCCATTTTCCGTGAATTTTTCCGATATTTTAATAGTTATTCTGCTATTCGGGGCGGAGACGAATCCAACAAATCAGAGATCATTAAAATCGGACCAGCTGTTCTTGAGTTATAAATGGTGTAACTAACCCGACTTTGTTTTATGTATTTAGATTATTTATCTGTGAGCTCATCAAACTTTCTGATGGTTTGGATAAGAGAATTCTCGATCTGTGAGCCAGGTGCCCGCCTCCCATTGGGTTTTCAACCTTAACAACTTGGTTGTCTTTAAGACACCTTGTGACAGCATGGCTGTCCGGTGTCTGCGATAGCCCAATTGGTTGAGGCGTCGATCATGACAGTCGAGGTTCCTGGTTCGAATCCAGATTGCAGAATTGTTCCTTCCATTTTTCAATCGAAAAATTATGTAGTTTACCTGTTTTAAAACGAGAGCTGGGTAACAAAGCCAAGCTCTCCGTCTTCAAATCTA
>JAHWFO010002923.1:0-15909 GCA_023313115.1 Rhysida immarginata
CTCTTAAACAATGCAGTTGTGGACCAATGTTCATAGAACAAAAAATGCTTATTTTGACCAGTTCTATCATTCCCCAAAGTTTGTAACACACCTTTAGTTACACCCTGTATGTATTGGAGATAATAATATCAGTTAGGTAGGGTAGAGATATTCCTCTACTTGACCACATTTCCCTTGGTCTTCCTCTCCCATATTTCTTATTGAACATAACCAGCATACAATCAAGCGATTGTTTAATAAGCCGCTCATTATTTATTCGTTCCATATACTCAAATCACCTCAAAACAAACTTAAGCATTTCATCCACAACATTCTCGTTATCCACACATGCTATTTTCACTGAGCTGCCACTTTATCAAGTACACTTCATAAAATATGGAAATTGAGTGACTGCCTGATTTGCATGTCACATGATCACAAATCACGGAATAAATATCCTGAAGCAACTTTTCTACTGTTAGTAAACGTGAATCCATAGCAAAATGGGGAAAACTAGTAACCTGATTGACTTGGGTTACCTGGTGGTAGATGCAAGACGGGTTGGAATGAGCATTTCAGAAGCGGTAGCTCTCCTGAACTTTTCACGTACAACAATTTCAAGCGTTTATCGAGAGTGGGTCAAGGAACAAAATACATATAGCCATCGTGACTCCTGTGGATGGAAAACCCTTGTTCATGAAAGAGGCCAGAGGAGAATGTCAAGACTTGTGCACGAAAACAGAAAGGGAATAATCCCACAAATCACTGCTCATTACAACTCAGGTAATCAGAAAACAATATCAGAACGGACAACTAGTCGCACCTTGGTCTGCAAAGCCGAAGACCATCTCGTATACCAATGCTGTCAGAAAAGAACAAGAAAGCATGCTTCCTGTGGGTACAGTAGCACAAGTATTGGACCACTGAAAATTGGAAAAGGTTGCTTGGTCAGACGAATCTAGGTTCCTGCTGCATCCGGTTTATGGAAGGCTTAGGAAATGGCGAAAATATCATGAAGCATAAATTGAGTTCCATAATATCTGAGGACGGTCGTTTGAACGCCGAAGCATACATACACATTGTTGCAGACAGTTTATTCGCAAGGAGATGGCTCTTCCAGCAGGGTAATGCACCAGTACACAGGGCGATAACCATTATGGATTGGTTCCAGTACATGACAGTGAGTTCTCCTTGATGCAGTGGCAGCTCAGTCCCCAGATCTCAATCCCATTGAACATCTTTGGGATGAACTGGAAAGGACTGTTCGCTTGTTGCCTATCACTTCATCGAATCTCCGGAATTGCGTGAATTTCTTATGTCTGCATGAGCTAATATTCCTGTTAAACGATATTATGTGAAAAGATGTAAGGAAAAATTCTGCGACCTGGATTCGAAGCAGGAACACGAGTATCACGCTCGACGCTCCTACCAATTGGGCTATCGCAGACACTGTACAACCATGATCTCAGTGTCTTAAAGACAACCAGGTTGTCAAGAAGAAAATTCCAATGATAGGGCGGGCATCCGGTTCACAGATCTGGAATTTCTCCTACCCAACCATCATAAAATTTGATGAACACACAAGAAATAATGAATGAAAACCGGAGCTAATTCTCCAGACATCAAGTTTTGATATAATTTGAAAAAATGGAGGGAAAAACTTTTCCTATCCAGGTCGCAGAACTTTTCCTTCCATTTTTACACATAATATCATTACCTGACATTTGGAGAATTAGCTCCAGTTATCATTCATTATTTCTTTTTATCTTTCCTGTTAAAAGTTTTCAGCACCCTGTTAAACGTTGAATCCATGCCCAAACGAATACAGGCGGTTTTGAGGGCTATGGGAAGTTTAACACACAACTAGACAGGTGATCCTAATAAAGTGGCAGCTCAGCGTACATTATCATTCGAAACACGGACCCCATCTGGTTATACCAGTCACACCTCTTAACGATTTCATTTTCAGAGCACCTATTTCTTATGCTTCTCGTGGAACACTCAAGTTTCACTTCCTTATGTTAAGGTTGATAATAATTTATTTTATTGTGAAATTGTGATTTTTTTTTAAATCGGCTTTTCAATGTTTAGTAAATGTGAGTTGGCATTATTTTTGACCATTTATTTAACGTACCTGATGTTTGAAATACTTTATCAATGATGTCCGATCGACCAATTTTCTCCAGAGCGCTTTCGAGGACTTCACATGTGGCTCTAATACCATTTTGGAACTGCCAGGCTCTCAGCATCTGAAATATCACCTCGGTTATCCCGTATTTCTGGTAGTCGTGCTCGAATTTCTCTAAATTTCGAACTTCCAGTAAGCGACCGAGTCGCTTCCATTCTTCAGGTTTTAATTCGTCAGCAACCAATTGCAAACAGTTTACACTTAGAGTTTCTAAAATACATTAATATTATTAATAAATAAAGGAAACATGTAAATTCATTTTACATAACCAAGTATTATCGTGATTAGATACAGTCAAGAATGAAAGGATTTTCCATCATGAAACATCTGTGTGTTTGGATTAAAGGTTTCATTGTTTGCTTTTCACTGCTAAACAGTTAAATCAATTTAGATACACTTGATACTTGATTTTTGGACCAGAGCACCAGGGTGTACCAAGAACAACTTTGCGGACCTAATGCTACAAGAGATTAGCAAGAACAAATTTCATCTACTCTCAGTAGCTCAATAACTACGCATCACTCCTATTTCCTATAACGGATGATCAAAAAAAAGCGTTACGAATTGTTATCTCGAAAACAAAGCGTTATCAAAAAGAAATTTTTGAACAAATGTTGTCCCATATGAAAGGGCATAAGATGGTATTTTTTATTTTCTAACTGGTGGAGATTTTCAAGGTCATTTGAAGATCAACTTTATTTTTTTTAATGGATAGCTATTGCTAGGAGAAAAGGGCAGGACAAATTTCCGCGACCTCAATTTAAACCAGGGACCATTCCTTTCGTTTAGACCGCTCTTACAATACAATGAACTCCACAAAGCTGTTACAATACGTCCAAATTGACTTCCATGAAGCCAAAAATCAGCTCAATCGGTAGAGCAGGCTCCCGATTCGCAAATCGGGAATCCTCCTTACCCTTAAACCATCAAATAAATTGATGAAATTCAACCAAAGAGATAATAATATTTAAACTGAAGAAATTCTTCAAACATATCTCAATTATAAAGTAGAAAAAGGAAGGAGAAATTTTGTGGCTAGGATAGGATTCTGAAAAATCCTGAATCGGTAACGAACGTGCAAGACTTACTGATTTTGATAAAGGACAATTTCTTGGATATCATGAAATTAGACACACTCAACGGATGATTGCAGCAGCATTAAACAGATCATAGACTGTGGTACAGTCGTTTCTTCAGAAACGAGACAAATATGGAAAGAGAATCCTGAATCGAAAAGGAGCGATCCCGATTTACAAGTCCGGGGCCTGTTCTGCCTGATGGAGGTGATTTGTGGCTTCATGAAAGTCACTGTCCACGGTAAAAGCGGCGCTATCAAAAGGCATGGTCTTTGGTTCGAGTCTAAGTCGCGGAATTTTTCCTTCCCTTTCTACTTTTTAATTATGTTATGTTCGAAGAGTTTCTTTAATTATCTTCTTTTCGGATAGCTATTTTGGTTTTACCGGCATTAAATTCTACGTTAATTAACAGCAACTTTTTGCCTGAAATATTTAACAAAACATATGCGAGGGTTACGAAATTTTTCTCGGAAACACCAAAAGCTTAGGTGTTAATCATGAGGTACAATTTTCGATTGTTTATTTAGTGGACTTTGAAGGTTAATAAATGGTCGATATTAATTTTTAAATCCATGTTTGGTGTAACAACATTTTATTGAAAGTCAAATAATAAAACCTTTTTCCTAAATAATTTGTTTGCAATAAACAAACAAATAACAAATTTCAAATAACACCATTTTGTCTAAATAGTGTCACGTTCCAATTAAACACGCAGTGGAAAATAACTAATGTACGCAGAGTAAAACAAACAGACCTACAATTTAGTCAGAGAACCATCCACACTTGAATAATTTTAATAACAATCCAACAAAACAATAAGTAAATACAAAAGATGCACAAATATAAAATCAAAGAGTTTCCGGACTGGCTTGTCTGAATTAACAAAATAAAACTCTTAACATAAAAGATTTCACCTTACGTCACTTAATCTAAAAGTAGGCTTTATCTTTAAATCAGCAGATGCAAATATAAATCGTAAAACATAACATAGCTACCTCACTTAGATACAAAAAATGTTTAGGTGATGAAATGATAACACAATAACTTAATTACATAAATTATGTTAATTGGCATTAATACAATCAAGACAAATTCCTGCACTTGAATTAATAAGGAATTACTTCAAGAAATTCATAATACGTGCTTAACTCAAAATTATCCTGTTCCGGATTTTAAATATAATTTTGATAGTTTGTTTTACATTGATACAGACAGGTATACGTTAAATAAACCACTCTGCAAATAACAGAAGTATACTCAAAGTCCAAGATTAGAAATTAAGAGTCCAGCAGTTCATAGAATAACAAAAAAAAAAACTATCAGCAAAACTGAAATGCGTTATGACAAACTATTACACTTATTTTGGCGAAATAATATTTCGTATCACTATTCCCTGTATGGGGGTCGGGACAATTTTAACTCTTCTCTAATTTACATACGTATAACGCACAACACAAATTCTTTCAAATGCAAGCGGCTTCACTCTTACATTTAATTCTATTTAACTAGCAGGGTAAGTATTAACAGTTGCTGTAACGCCTCCTTGAATAATAGTTAATTAATTACTGCCTTGACGATTACAACATGGCGGCTAGAAATGACGACTAAGCTTTCTGTTCTTACGGAACATTTAAAGCGTACGGCGTAGCACTACCGCTGCAAAAACAATAAACAATGCAGTACTCACGTAATTCTTCTATACTTCATTAATTAATAATGCGCAGGTAGCCGACCCCATCTTCGACGAAGGCGTTTAGTCCTCGCGGGAAGGCTCCCGTCCAACGCTCATGTCGTAACACCAGCATTCGTGAGTCTCTCGATATGGCGCACTGCTCCTTCCAGAATTTCAGCTCGAGTCTCGTCAGACAATTTAGAGGAAGTCCCACTGCAGGCTCATGCGGAATCTCCTTTCGTTCATTTAGTACCTTCTCTGTTAGGCTACGTCGACATGGGCGGGCGTACTCCTTTCTTGGCCTCCTTTCGCCGTGAACGAATGCATTTTCGTTCCTTGCTGCCTTGGCCGTCTCGGCATTCAACGTTTTCGAAGTCTCATTACTTCGGCTGAAATTATATGCAGCTCCTCTTCGTAAGCCCACTCCGTTCCAATCTTTACACGGGTCTCCCCTCGTTCGCCAATTCCTCGTCTTTTTCCTCCCCTGCTCACGTGTCCCGTCACCTTCCGCTCTCGTCGTTTCCAACGGCGCTCTTTCCTTTTTCTTCTTTGAATATCCCGCCTTCTCCTTCTCCGGTGGCGCCCTCTGTTGATAAGAAGGTTTATTTTTGTTACAGCGAAACAAACCTCGCTGTAACAAATAGTTTGTTTGTCTGAGCTTCTTATGACATTCAAGAACAAATTTGTACTTACAAGAAGAGTCCACGTATTCTGACTCAACAAATTTGATAAAAATAATTCTACGAATAGCTTTCACCCAATTAACTACCCAAGCAAAGCCATTCGACGCACTTCTCAAAATTTTCAGAGGAAAAAATTCATAAATTGTAGTGTAGGAATCTCATAAGTTTTTAGTGGTCCAACGCTAAGGTGTTGAGCTTTTTGGCTTATATTTTGCAGGTACCGGTTCAAATCCAGTCCTTATTTATTTGAGTCTCCTACCATCCACCTGCTAAAAAATTATTACTCCTATAAGTTTGTGTATTCAAATATTGAGATTAATTAAAAATTAAATACTATAATTCTTGGTAAAATTATATTCTTTATTCTTCTTTATTCAATTTAATTTATACGGGAATGTGTAAATCATTTACTAAATATGATTCCAATTTTCCAATTTGTGTCATTATTTTTTCATAAAATACATATAAGAATTATTATAATTTAATTAATGATTCTTAGTGATACATGAGCATTTAAAAACAGTTTATTTATCCGCATTTAATTATATTTGTAAATTTTCCAAATATAGGATGATATGATTGTTTATGATTTTAATCTCCTTGAATAAATATTAAAATTGATAAAAAATAATAATAACAAATTACGATTTACCAAAGATAAGGAGTTGTCCGATTTTGACGTTTTGAATTGAAGATTTCAAAACTTTAAAATCGGACAATTCCATATCATTGGTAAATATTAATTTTTTATTATTATTCTTTTATCAATTTTAATATTTAATTAGGGAGATAAAAATCATAAACAATCATACCGTGTGTCTCAAAAGTCGCGCGCCATATGAAAAGTAACTTTGGCAACCACATCGGCTCGGCGGTCTTCATTTGTGGCTGTTTTTGGTTGACCACTGCGTTTGGCGTCGAGTACCGTGTACGTTGTTTTAAATTTCTTCAACAATCTATCCACAGTTTGATGAGAGGGATTGGGAATATCAGGGTGCCGGCGATGAAATTCGTCTGCAGTTTCTCGAGATGTTCTGTGGTGATCTCCACAAAGAAGTATCAGCTCTACAACGGTGCCAGCATTATTCCTCTACTTCAATATTTCACCTACAAAATCAAAGCAACCAATTAATCCATTTGGCACGCGACCTTTTGAGACACACGATATATTAACTCCTCCTAAGAATTTTAGGATGATATATATCTTATCATCACAGAAAAGTTAAATAATGCTTGTAAGTTTAGCGGGCTCAGTATGTTGAGGTACAAGAGGCCTAATTTGAAGGGGATTAGGGTCCCAACCATATCAGATAAGCAATATTTTTCCCGGCCAACGGTCAGATGCTTTCGGACACACCTCGTAAGATTTCTTCTTCATATTTAGCCCAGAACGATGAGATGAGAATATGCTTTTTGCGCTTTTAGAAACGCATTTGAAAAAAACCTCTTGATTTACAATTAAGACCAACAACTGCCGTCATCACTAAGACTAAAAAAACAAAACATTAAGTATTTCGATATCAAAAAAACGGCTATTGCAATATAATTCATACGTTGAGGTAAATATCTGTTAAGACGTCAACTAAAAGCACATCTCAACTCTAAAAACTTTATTATAAACACAAATAACCTCAGGTTAAGGAGTTTGCTTTTTTTTTATAAAGTGTTTAGAGTTGAGGTGTGTTTTTTGTTGATGTTTTAATAACAATTATTGGTTCTGTAAAATAAAAACCTCTATTCTGCTTAGGAAAAAATGAACTTCTCGAAAACTGTAATGCAAATTCGGCGAGCAAATTGCTTCTATTATCTTACGGATCATATTGTCCTTTGTAGTCGGACATTGAAGGTACAAAACAATTTTACATATAGAGGCTGATAATAATTAAAGTTCAACTCTCAAAAAGCTGTAAAAACGAACAACTCTTCAGAATAACCTGAAATTTGATCTGAATATACGCGAATAAGGGGGAAAGGGTATGGCATAAGAAAAAAAAAGTTCGAAATTTTAGCAATAAATTTCTTATTTTTTTCTTATGCCATACTATTTCCCCCTTCTTCGCGTATATTCAGGTCAAGTTTCAGGTCATTCTGACCAGTGGCTCTTTTATTTTACAGCTTTTTTAAAGTTGAACTTTAATTAGTCGGTTCCAAGAATTTTTTTCACAGCAGTTTATTGGTCAAGCAAGATGACATTAGGTGCAGTTCATCACTTATTTTTCTATATATCCACCACCGACTGCAATGCATATTTACCACCGAGACACCAGTTTGGATATGCCAGCTGCACACAACGTCATCGGCTGCTGGTGTAACCACTGAGGCAGAGCATGTGGAACAATCAACGCAATATCCTACAATGCCACGCTTACCAAGCTACGCCATGCCTTGTGTGATAAAAGACATAGTGACCACGTCCGCCTCCTTCACGACAACGCAAGGCCAAACGTCGCCATGGTGGTCAAGGAAAAAATCGGTTGGGAAATCATGGACCATCCGCCATACATTCCAGATCTGGCGCCCTCGGATTATCACCTCTTCGGCCTGATGAAGAAAGCAAAGGCAGGCCAGCACTTCTCGTCTGATCATGAAGTGCAATATGCTGTGAGGCAGTGCTTACACCAGCACCCGACGATGTTTTATTCATGGAACCGACTTATTGATTTGCCCTCGTATAATCACCCTGTAGTCTGTCCAACAAAAGATGAAGTGTGCGTGTCCAGATGAATTTCTGATTTCAATTGTTGGACACTGTTACAAAGAAAACTGAACACTGGTTAACAGTAAGTAATCTAGAATAACAGGTAAGTCCAGTTTGCGAGAAGTGCTTAACGCACATGCGTATTGTGACATCACTGGATGACTTATGCCGTTACTTCCGGCAGTGTGCGGTAGCCATTATTCTGGTCACAAAAGAAAACGTTTTCACGTAAAAAACAAAACTCTTACGTTGTATTTCTGAAGAAACGTTTATTTGTAAACTTGCTATTTTTTAAATTAATATTTCCTAATGCCTGCATAAATAAAGTTATTATGAAATAATATCAAAATTATTATTTCTGTCTCTTAACTGCTAACGGTTCCGACGAATCAATTTCGAAATCTTAACGAGGAATGATAACTAGGCCTAGTGATAACGAGAAATAACGTTATCGTCCTCGTCTCGGTGTTCGATTAATGTTAACTATCCGCACATCGCGCGATGACTGATTATGCGACCAAGGTAAATGAATTTATTTTTTAAAGACCCCCCCCCCTTCTAACAAACTGATATATACCCCCTTTTCTATTTAGTCACAGTAAATTTCACTTACCTTGGTCGCATGATCAGTCATCGCGCGAGGTGCGGATAGTTAACATTAACCCTGTGTTCATATTAAAAAGAAATGCGTAAGTACATTTTACAATAATTATAAGTCCCTCCTTATAATGGCATTATTATTTAATTAAAATAAATAGTATAAAGGATGAGAATTGTGAAGGAAATGAACGAGTCTTCAAGTGTCGCTATCGCACGACCGTTCTCATTGCCGCCATGTTTTGGTTTCTGTGGGAGGTTTCGATTTGGTGTCATCCAGTGACGTCAAAATACGCTTGCGCAGTATGGCCATTTTTACCACTTCCGGCAAAATGACCCCCACCTTGTTCTAGATCACCTTGGGTTAACAGTAGAAATTGGAAATTTAATCGAACACGCCCAGTTTATATCATTTGTTTATAATACTAAATCGCACTTGAAAAGTCATTTCATGTTCGATAGAGGTACATTAGAAAAAAAATGTTTGCTATTTTTCGCTGAAGAATGTGTATTTGCAAAAGTAATTGTATTTGCAAAAGAATGTGTATTGCACCATGTATATGATTGTTCCCTATTCATAAAATTCGAATTCAGACCAGTATGACCATTTCCGGTCCTTACCGAAAGTTGGTCTTTTAATTTGTATTTTTTCATCAAATCATTAAGGTAATCATTAGAAATTCTCAGAATTTTCTTATGCAATCAGTAGGTTTAAAAAGAATTTTCAAAGGCCAAATGAAATAATAATTACCCGATCTTTTCTTCCTTTTTCTAAGAGTTGGTTTTTCTTCAGTACTGCCATACATGATTTGAGGCTATAATTTTCTCTGTAAATTGTAATAATATCTATAAATATTATATTAAATTAATATTTTGCTATGAATTTCATTTGACCCGCTCCCCCCCCCCCCCCCTAATGTACATAAACACGTCAATAAAGCTTTGTAGCATATGGGACAATTTTTAATTCATTTCAGAATACTTTAATGATCATACCCCCTAAATATTCGATGATACAGTATTCAGTACTTGAAGAAGAGATGCGTACGTTCCCAAAATTAACGAACTATTAAAAATAATAGCAAGAGGTAAAGTAATTGAACTTCTGACGAAGACCAAGGAGATCCGGAACGGGAGTAGGTTTCAGTTGGGAAATCGTGTCACCGAAGCTTGTATTTTCAGATTTGGTTTCATTTCAATCATACACTGCCCTATCATTAATTTTCGAACACTTCGCGAAGGTAGCGGAAATAATGAAACCTCTTGTCCACATAAACAATTTCGTTATTTCTCCTATAATTTTCACAAACAGTGTCAAGAACATTTCGTTATTACTGCTATTGATCCATATCCACAGTCGGAGTCTAATTCTTCTCCGATATAAACAGTGAAACAAATGCAAACATTCGAATAGACAACTATAAAGGTGAGAACGCAGGCTGCCATGATCAACGAAATTACCAGAATTCCAAGTTGAAACGATAGTAGATGTCAAACAGTAGTAGCCAAAATTTCCTCTGAGGAGTGGGGGGAGCATGTTATAAGAATAGGCACTGTTTTGCAACCTTTTCTCAGTTACATCCATCGCCTCTGATGCCCGAGTACGCGGGTTCGATCCCGGCCGAGGACGACGAGGATTTTTCAGGGGAAAATCCTGAGATCACGCACTTCCTTCGGAAGGGAAGTAAAGCCGTTGATCCCGTGTAGTCGTTTGCCGGCTGCACGTTAAAGAACCCTTGCGAGGCAAACTTTGCGGCCCCTATAACGCCGTCCTGAAATAACCATAGCAGTTGAAAGGGACGTATTAACAAAACAAACCAAACCAGTCAGTTACATCCCTAGGAAAGCTTTAGATAAAATAGCGTGCTCCCATAACATTTGGTCAACCCAAATAAAATGAAAACGATATCAAACACAGTACTTTGTTGCCTGTGAGCTTGGAGATAGTAAAGGATAGGATATAAACGGATTACTAATTGATAAATTAAAATTATACACTGACAAGGGAAGTACACGACTGAAATTTTTTTGCTAGGTCGATTTTCAAAAAACCTGTGCCAGATGGCGTAAAAATCTTCAGATACCTTCAACATGCAAGGTCAATTTTCAAAAATTCTTCGCCAGGTGTCGGAAAAACCTTTAGATACCTTCAACGTCATGGCCAAGCGAAAAAACAGACATTTCTAACGTGATTCAAATTCCCTAATTTTCCCCTGCAAAAGTATTCAAGGTTCGCCGCCCAGAACCAAAAAAAAAAGCTTATACTAGCCAAAATATTTCCCAAAATGATTGAAACAAGCGCCAAAATCGTTAAAATTAGCTACTCGCTGAAATTTTCCCTGTAGGCTGCGCAAGTTCTTGACTTCTCCCGAAGTTACATAACATTGCAGTTTTCCCTGCCTAGCGCCATCCTGAATTTTTATTAATAAGGAATGAAAAATTTAAATGAATAAACGATGAAATAAATTTTATAAGCTAATAATTATTTAAAAATAATTGTTAAATATAGGAAATAGTAAAAATAAAATTTTTAACTATTATCACATTTTTCATAACTGAATTTGTAAAATTTATTTAGTCAGCATCTTGATGGGGTATGGTCTGTACAACAACAGAAAATGTAAGTGTGGGACAGGGAGTGCGCATCAGACAATCAGATGCGTTTAAACAAGATCTGAATCCGACAGTGAATCGATTGCGGGATGACCGAAAATGTGAAAAAGTGAACGAAGGAAGGAAATCCTCGATCTTTTCACTATTTTAGCCAATAGCATATATTAAAGATAGACCCCGAAACAGGCGGCCATACTTGAAGCCAACTGGGGATCTCCGCCTCCCAGAATCGTCATGGCCGAAAGTAAGTGAAAATGATACTGGCTTTGCAAAACGCATGGCTGAACATGAGGGAAGCTGATTATAATTCTTTATGACAATACGCGGAAAATGGCGTGGTAAGTTTTTCTTGTCGTTAACTTTGTGTTTTATTATATTTTATATAAAAAAAAATTCTATCATGGTTTCAATTTCAATTTCGTTTCGATCATCGTTCAGTTACGTATTTTCATTTCGGTTACGTATTTTTGATTTATGGTTATTGAAACCGATTCCTGATCCTTTTTCATGTCTATTTGTGGAAAAACTTTGAAGATGGTTTTGAATTAATTATTCCTCGGGCCCAAAATCGTCAAAAACAAAGCAGCCAGACAGCTAACTACCCCACAGCTCACTCCTGCCCAGAACTGCCATGGCTTCAATTGGCTTCACTTTGGTGGCGATGTTAACAATAGGATTCGGAATCTACTTTTAATAGATTTTAGCTTGTATTTTTTTATTCTTCGTTATTTTCACCTGCTGGGAATCTGGATTTTAGGTTGGTCATTAATATCCTACTATAAAAACCTTTAGATTTTATCTGGTTGTTACCCGAGAAACCTTTAGTTTTACCAGGGAGTAAAGAATAGAGGGAGGCGACACTCTTCAATTTTCCTATACAAGCACGTGCTTCCGTTTATACGCTGCCCTCTGCAGGAAGTAGTGAATTGTAAATATTAAATTGCGTCACCAAAGCACTGACGTCACATCCCAAGTACCGCAAATGACGTTTAACCAGAATAACCCCCTTTATCCATTCCTGTTGCGATTTATTAGTTACAATTTGGGAAGTGTTAATAATATTGCAAAAATAAAATTCTCAGACACAATAAATATGATTTAAATTTGGTTTATTATATATTTTAAGAATACATGTAGTTATCACCAAATATCATATTTTTAATTAATAAACACAGGAAACACAAGAAATAGTAACTTTACATCTGAACGATGATATAATTTGTGCTCACTTGCTCACATCGACCTATATACTAACTGGATGCACCACTCCCATTGACTATGTGGCAGACAAGTGAAGCCTTATAATCGACTACTTTTGCCCAGTAGGAAGGGCATCGCATCGATGTCAGTTAATATACATCGACGGAGCAACGCGTCTTTTAAACAAGCATTAAACAGTTCAACCCAATGATATCAATACAACTTCTGGTTACCTTATGGAGTAAACGCGTAGCCGAAATTCAAGTCACCAGGAAAATTAGTCGATTACCTTTGTGAACGCTTCGCAATATCTAACCATCTTATAATGAAATAAATCCATATTATATTACGGTTAATTATTATAATACAGTCTTAATATTTTAACAAGTTTATTTTTTTTTAATATTTGTTTATGCTTATTCTATTGATTTTATTTACTTATTTATTTATTTTAAATTTATTAATTTATATTACTTGTATTAATATTAATTTATATTATTTATTTACATTATATTTTAATTATTTATTCTTTTACATTTTGTAAAGTTTTTTCTTATGTTATTTTATTTTCATTTTATTCACTTATTATGAAATAATTGTCAGTTTATAATTAAGTTTAATTTTCCGTTCGTATTGAATTTATTATATTTATTTCCTAAATTATTATTATTAAACTGAGTTAAATTATCGATGTACAAAGCCAACGATAAAGTTGGGAGTGATTCTATGAGGTAATATTGCGCCAAGCTCAGGGACAAACACAAAGATAAACACCCATGTCCTCGCCGGGATTTGAACCCGCGACTCTCCCATCCGATAGCGACAAGACCTGCGCACTCGGCCACCGAGCCGGCATTTCTTAGTTTACTCATTTCATTAATTACATTAAAATTTTTTATTAATCTTTCTGTTTATTTAATTATTTTTCTTTATTTTTACAAAACGCGTCAACGATATTATGTATTTTTATAAAAAGTTTAATAAATGGATTTTTACTCCTTTTATATGTAATTTATCAATAATAACGCTATCATGATCCCTTTATTTATTTAAAGTTGTCCGTCTATATAGAAATTATAGATTTTTACTTATTTTTCCTGTCTACTTTAACCATCATATCGTATGGGAAAGGGCAAAATCGTCCCCGAAGATAATCGACTATTGTGTCCTGGACTTGCTGTAATTTCAGCTACGCTTCGCGCTGGTTTTCTCCATTGAGTCAGCGATCCAGAAGTTGTATGGATCAAGGTCAACCACATGTAGATATAGATATCATTGGTTCAACCACATGTTTAGAGTTAGATTTTCGGTCGTTTGATTCATCGATTTATATAGTATATTATATAGTTATTATACATGGATGGTTTTATTTAAAAAATTAGCTAAAAATGGTGCAATCCTGTTCAGCTTATTTATTTATTTAGTAGCATTCCGGATGGAATAAATTGCATTTAGGATAATAAATTAGAGAAAGTGTAGTTCATAATTGGGAAAATATAGGTTACAATATAAATATTTAATAGGAGTTTGGAATTGTTTACTTGCTCTTCAGTAAAACTCTAAGTCTTGATCCAATTGTCCTTTAATATAATGTTCTGTGATTATTGATAATAGAGTAGACTGGTTGGTGATAACAAATAATTACAATATTTTAATGACACCATTATGATACCAAAAAAAAAAATTTCGATGCTAAGATATGCCACTTAATTTATCAAACTACATATAACGGCATGCCAATAAAAGAGTGATTAATAAGTGCAAATATGGTTGAATTATATTCAGTGATACATGTGGCAATGCTGCTTTGATATCATATTGATGATGGTAGTTCGTTCCATAAATAAATGCCATTGTAGGGGAAATGGTTGGAAAGATATTTGGATACCATTATTTGGGATTTCGAATTTGTGATCCGGTAATCGGTGTTATGAATATACCAATCTCTAATGAATTCTGCGGGATGACCTTTTTGATGTAAAGCATTTGTCAATTCAGTAATAAGTCCAATGTAACGTATGTTTGGTAGAGTAAAGCGATGATAATAACTGCAAATTCGGGTAACTGAAGTAGTTTTGCTTAATTTGAATGCTGTACGTATGATTTGATTATAAGGCGAAGTACACCATCTTGTGGTTGTACAAATAGGCGAAGCAAAGAAAATCTCTATTCGCCATAAATTACACAAACTAATTTTATTTAATCATGTAAAAAAACTCAATAACTTGGACAGGTTAAAGATGCATATTAATCAATAAATGTTTTACTTTTCTTTAATAACTTTCCCTTAATTTTTAAATAGGTATTTCATATATTCTAAAATAAAATTTGTTTTTTTTTAATATTTTAATTACTGATCCACAAGAATAAATTCAATAATCATCGAAGAAATTAGCTAGTTTGCCACTTTAGCATATAGAAACCAGCGATCTTTTGCCCTTCCTCCTTGGAAGAAGTAGTCGAATATTAGGTTTCACTCAACTCCCATACAGTGGTGCATCCAGTTGGTTAATATAGATCGATGCTTGCTCATCTCCTCATTGTTAATTTCCTTCGTAAATCAAGAAACTTAACGAATATTCTCTTCTTGCTTTGCGTGCGAATTTCGTCTTTAGCCCAAGTTTCCTCTGCTCTTTTCATACAGAGCCGTAGCCACCGATAAGAGGAAAAGTACAGCTTCCTTCCCGTCGGTACTCTTCCTTCTTCGTTGAAAACGAAACCG
The DNA here is from genome assembly GCA_023313115.1 of Rhysida immarginata. Lineage (NCBI taxonomy): Eukaryota > Metazoa > Arthropoda > Chilopoda > Scolopendromorpha > Scolopendridae > Rhysida > Rhysida immarginata. The sequence continues at coordinate 15,429 of JAHWFO010002923.1, forward strand.
AAATTTTCTATTCATTTTACTCCTACCGCCAGCTGGCGCTCTTCCTTGAGCCCTCTTGCGGAGATTCACCAGAAACTCGGAGTGTCGCCTCCCTCTATTCTTTACTCGCTGGTTTAAATTCTTTTCTTTACCTTTAAATTACTTCAAAAAATTATACCTTTAGAAAAACCCAAAACATTTCAGAAAACTTTCAGTTTTGAAGGTAAAAACTTTAACTTGTATTACAAGAAGTTGTTCGACCGCACTTTTTTTTTCCGCGCAAGCCTACCTTGGAAACGATGGCGTTGCGCGGCGGCGGTTGCGCTCCGGAAACGAAAAGTTCAAAAAACATCGCGGTAAGAGGGGAGGCGTAATCGTAACGATGGGTCGCCAAAGAATTGAAGTTAGAGAACTGTTATTAAGCACGATACTTTAATTTTGCTGTACAATTATTCGTCTCGAAATAATTTATAAGATGAGGTAAGCATCAATGAATACTATT
>JAHWFO010002924.1:0-25066 GCA_023313115.1 Rhysida immarginata
CTACCAAGACCTCTGACACGTGATTCATTGATATGCATACGATTAATTACCTAGCAGAAGGTTCTATTCAGCCCTGGGGGTATCCAGTGCTATTTGCGAAGGTGTTTCAGTTTCAATGTCCAATACCTGTATAATGAATCAACATTTACAACGATTATGTGCCAAAGTAAAACCAAGGATCTCCTTCCAATTAATGGTGATTCCACGCAACATAAAACCAATGTCCGAGTTACTACTTTTGGTGATATATCCAGAAAATCTCCATAATCCTAAAATCCATAAACTAAACCTTGATGTTTTTCCTATGTCAACATTTCTTTCAAAGACTTTTCATCAAAAGTTAAAATGCACAACTTGTCAATTTCATTCATTGAATTTACTATTTTACTAAGCATGATAAGAACAGTTTTTGAGATCCCGGCTTCCAAACTAATGGTTTTAAGCATTCCATTGAAGGAAATGAAAAAGTTTCAAAAATAATCTAAAGAGAAGAATGATAAATTGGTAAAACAAACATTTTTTCTTGGATGTTCAGCGTTTGGATTTTTTGATGAAAATTTCTACTGAATTTTTAAAAATGTTAACCCTTTATCTGATAATGTTTTTGCCAAGTTCCAGAAAATGCTGTGCACTGCATCACATTTCATTTCAGTTTTAGACTTCAGTCGTTTTATTTGTGTTTTTCATTTTAAAATTTCTACTCTCTTACTTTTTTATCCTTTTCATAAAATAAGCTTCCTGGCCTACTGCTGATTGCCTACTCTGTCCACTTGAGTGCATAATAGGAACTGAACATTCAGAATCAATAGTATCAAGAATAAGTGTCGGACATAAAGCAGGTTATAAGGAGCATGAATTTCTGCGGGTATTACTTGAAGCAGGGATTTGTCAGAGGATTTTAAAATACAGCAATTAAAGAAAGAAAAATACGAAATTCATTCAAGCTACACGATCTTCTATTTTTTATTTTGTTTTGTTGTTGTTTTTTTTTATATTTTCTTTAATAAATTAATCATAAGTGATTCATTAATCATATAAATAATACATGCTCCACATCTAAAATTTACCAGGCCTGAAATCTTTGACTCATTACGAAAATATTCGTATAGGGAATTACTAATAAACTTTGGCGGACAATTTTCTGGTTTTTTTAATAACTGTTTATTTTTAGATCCGTTTGTCGCAGATACAAAAAAAAATGTGTAGCGCGTTTTGCAGCATGCACTGGGAATTTGCAGCCATTGTATTAACCCTTCTTAATTCTCTCTTCTTCTTTTGTTAAAAATAATTTATCACTATGCACATATCACAAATTAAAAATAAGCCCTTAATCCACTCTTTTAATCTGTGGTACAGGCTTTATAAATTTATTTTTTTAAGCTGTTCTGTTGATCAGATTGTGACCCTGAAAAAAGCTTGGTGTGCTGCAGTAGCTGCGGCCAGTTGTATGACTCATCGAGCTTCCCTCAGCTTAACCTGGGCTGTCGCATCTGTCTATTCTTAATCTGTGGCCGAACCTTGTGACATAGGTCATGGGAATTTTCAAGAAAGAAAAGATTTTGCTATCTGAAAATCTTCCTACAGGCGCAGCTAATTTATCCCTGTTCACAGATCGTGTTGAAGCTGTATAATTTGAAGATACAATTTTGTAACTTTTTTTTATAATAATGTAACAACATCAACTGGACAAACCCAGACCCACAGTATAAGAATAAATTTTATTTATTCTTACACCGTGCCCAGACCAGATATACCGGAAGAGGTACCCAATGTTGTCCCCAACAGGCTGAACGCCCAAAATGGGGTTAATGGAAGAATTAAGTAAATAAAACACACATAAATAATAATTAAAAAACCGGCAACAAATGGTGCCTAGTCTAAGAACATCACAGAGAAAAAGAAACTAGATTAAAAAAAGATATTAAAATAGAAAAAGTTAAAATATGGACCTAAAACTTTCAATGAAAATGTCCTCGTCAGGATCGCCAAATTGACTAAAATACTTAACTTATTTAAATATTTATTGTTTCGTATTACACTTACCTTTTTCATTTTATTAAATTTATACCCATATAATTTGGTCATTAACTTATCATTAACAAGTAGCAGAAAACTGTCTTAAAAGATTGACTTTTTTGACTTAGAAGATTGAAATTTTGAATAAAGCTTACCTTGGGATTATCCTACTTCACTATTTAGTTCGGTTTTGATTGGTCCACTGAGGTGGGAGTTACGGTGGTGGGAGTTAGATATTTAACCATCTGGTTTACGTATATGGTATACATGAATGTAAATGAGTGAAATTCGGTATGCAGATTCCTCTAGGTAAGATCTACCTTACTATGATGTTGGCGTCAAATTCTTCCAGTGAGGTCGGAGTTGTGGGGTTTGCAGCTACGTGGTCTATAGAACTGTTAATGTTTTCTAATGGCAACACATAGCTTGTAATATTTCATTCGACAGGAAATGATGAGAAACGAAAGACGGTAGAGTTCTTTTCGTTTTTATAAATTTCTGTTAGAGAAAAATTTTTTAAAAAGAAAATGGGGATTAAAAATTGCGGACGATCTCAGGCTTCCGCTACTCACCTAAACCCTCCTTGGGGGAATTAATATTTTATTTATCTATCGGTTTTCACTACGCTCAATATAAAAAAATGACATCACTAAATAGTTCCATTCTACCATTATTTAATAACACAAGCCAACGACGAAAAAACTTTTTACATGGATTTGCTTTATCCGTGTGGTTTTTGTGTGCTGAATCCGAATCTGCTTTTATATTTTTTCTCTCACGTCACGTTTCCAAGTTATGCGCATAGTGATTGCAATGTTAAAATAATGGGTGTGAAGAGAAGCGGCTGTAATGTTAAAGTATCCATAGTTTTGGGACACAAGGAAATTTGTCAGGCCTCAAACCCTGAGTAGTTAAAAATACTTCATTGAAAAACAAGAAATCTCATACGGATGGGAAATGTGGATGATAGGAAAAAAACCGAGACCAGATACGGATTCAGCACAAAAAAAAACATAAGCATTAGCTCTTAACGTTAAAAAAGTTTTTAAAAATTTATTTTTTTTGGCTGTGTAATCAAAAGAAATTAAAGCAGGTGATCGTGAAGGCCATGTAAACAAACAGCAAATACCAAAGCGATCAAACGACGCAGTGAGCTAGTGAACTCATGTTTCGAATGTTTAGATTATTACTGCTCCTCTGCAACTAATCAATAACATTATTTCTTGTAAGCAACTTTTTAAAAATTATAATACAATGAGAAGCACTTAGTGAAATGTGCTCATTGGAATTTGCATTTGTTAAGTTATTCAACCTTTTCGATTGCGTTTGGTTTAAAAAGTGAATTGATATCATCATTGCAACGGATGAATGTAAATAAAAGGGATTGCGAGAAAACTGATAACGTCAAGAGCAGGAAGAAAAAGAAACGGATTAGAAGCAAATGAAGCTTGAGGGTGAAATAACAAATGAAAGTAGATTATTTTACTTCTTAATACATAACGATAGGTGGTCAGCACGTGTTGAAATTGTTCTACCGTTTACTTTCAAATGTTTAGAACTTCCGATGTTCTTGTAGAAATTTTTGTATTGCTGCCATTATATTTAAACAGTATAATTCTTCTTATATTAAACTCGTTATATTTTAATTGCAGTTATATTTTTCATCAGTATTTTAATTAGGAAGAATTTTTCATCTATCGATCAGACTGCGCTCTACCAATTCTACGACATATCGTTTCCCTTCCTGTAGCTTTCCACGTTCGGATAATATCGCCCAGTTTTGATTCGAGCGGTTAAAGTTTACACCCTATACAAAAACGTGAGACTGCTGTGAAACCTATCACTCTTTGGCAGCCATTTAGCTGCTTAGATGGCTGCATGCTCAACTGTTATCACGAAAAAAACTCTTTCTATAATCTGTGTAGGGGAACAGATAGACATAAATAGTGTCCTTCATATATCAACTTACAAAAAAAATCTCAGGGAGTAAGGTCAGGAGACAAGATACCCTTCATTGGCATTTTGCAATGACTGTGCTCTACGCCAAGCTATGGTGTTGTTTCAAGAGGGCTTCTGCCAGTCTCTTTCGGAAATAATCGCTGAAAAGTAAAAATAAATTCGGTTGCTGCTGAGAAAATTTTAACGACAACATAACGTTTTATCATAGTTTCTAAATTTTTGTAAAATTAAATGCAAAATTGGAGAGACACGCAAGAGATCTTGAATGTTTGTTGCGCAATTTTTCTCGGGAACCGTTCATTCTGTGAAATAGAGGGTTTCAGATTCGGAAACATCATACAATTAATTAAATTGTATAGCTTTTATTTTATCAATAAATATAATAAAATAACTTTATTAGTAAATTAATGATTCCTACCGATAATACCTTTATTTGCTGTGCAAAGACGCATAATTAAAGAAAGAAAGCACGACATCTAAGAAACTATGATAAGTTGCAATTGAAACCATTAAAGAGCACAAGTTTTCTCGATTTTTCTATTTAAGTTTTGATGAAATTTAACTAAGCGAAGATTTTTAATTTGGTTTCTGCGTACTTAATTTTAATTGTAAGTAAGCATTTCTGTTGTTGCATGCTGATTTCTTCTTTACATCATTTAAACTCAAACGACAGCGTGTTCTAGCTTGGCTGGGTGTCGCAACTCTCGACTCATATGAACAAGTCACGACTCAATAAATTGATCGCCGATGGTGTCTCATTGTAACGTTTTTATACAATTATTTATTAATTGCGGTCTCTGAGAAGACACTTGAACGTATTTTAGCATCCAATCTATGGACAAAGAATGTTTCGCCTTTTTTTCTTTCTTTCTTTTTTTTTATTTTCTGGAAGTGTATGAGTACACCGTTGAGCGAAACAATTGCATCCGTTATGCAGTTAACAAACACACGTGGATGTGTGGGGAGGGGAGGTCCTTAAAAGGTGGGTAGCTTGATCGACGACATTGTCACCTTCGTCTCTCCGTCTGTTGAAGGACAAGGCGCCGAAAATTTGGCGACAGTGGCGTCTCGAAGGTAGGGTAGGGGTTTGCTGCCGACGACGACGCGGAAATTAATCAGCGGCGTGCAAAGACGGCGTCCGTGTGCCCCCCATCGATTGACGGTGAGCGCCACCTTGGCTGCCTGAGCGTCGCCTCCAAACTCACAACCCTTTGAGTCCCTTCCACCGAAAAAGGGTTTCGTGGTCTCGACAAAAGTTTTTGAGTTTGACAAGAGAGACAACGGCTGTTGGGGAGGGAGATCGGAGAGGAAAAGAAAAGTTTTCCTCACTTTATACTGAGTGGTGGTGGGTAAAGCAGTTTTTTTTCGCGGTGGTGATGGTCGTGGTCGTAGTGGTGGAAATAGTGTTAAGCGGAAATTTCACTTTCCTTTACTACAACAACTTCCGTGAGCAGACCTTAAGAGCAATAAAACCTTGTTGAAAAGCTTTTCGATCATTAAAAAATTTTGAATGGTTTTCGTTCTCAAGGTGTGTGTTTCCAAATTAGTGCGACCGAGCACACAAAAAAAGTTGAAATATCATATTTCTTTCAATTCACCATTTATTTATTCATTCTGGAATTAAATTAATATAAAGAAATAAAACATGTTTAATTTTTTTTCTTATGAAGAGTTTCTTGCGATCGATTAAAATTTCAAAGTTAAATCATTAAAAGAGGTACTTTATCTGAATGCTGCATATTCTATATAGCACGAGTGAAAGCTTTTTACACTTAAAATTTTCTTTATGTGATTATTTTAAAATGAACCATAAAACTTCACATCAGTTTAACATCGCATTTAGCAGAAATACAGATTTTATAAAATGGTACTAGTTTTATTATTAGTTCTATAAAGTTAGTTAAAAACGTAAAATCACATGGAAAGTTTTCAGAAAGAGAAGGTTTAAAGTTAAGAAACATCTTCCCCATGGTGAACGAAAATCAACTGTGACACAACAGAATGGTGCTCAGAAAGAGTCGAAAAAATTTTGGGATTATTTTGTGTGCATCATGTTAAGAAAAGTAAAGTTATTAACTATATTTAATTTAATTATTTTAATTATGAACTGGTAATTCAAAATTCATTATGGTTTAACATTTCCTCTATATCCATGGTGCTGGATGATGGATGCACATTGAAATTCCAAAAGTCATGAGTAATGTTGGCCCGCTGCCAAGGTGCATTGTCCTCCTGAAACATCCTGTGGTTGTTAGGCTACATGAAAGCCATAAAGGGCTGCAAATGGTCACAAAGCAGCTGGACAATGATTCTCAGTCAGTCGTGTCCAATTTGATCACCGGACTCAATAAAAGACTCTGGGTATTTCAGGACACTGAACAAAGTTACTGAAATTGGCACTTCAGTGAAAAAAATAGCCGACATGAGAAAACGCCCTTGAGGTGTGTACCGCGAAATTGAAAGTGAGGAATAATACAGTGTGGTTATTATCTAACTTTTATGGCTTTATTTTCTCGGTGAACTATATTTTACTCTACGCAATTTCATAACAAGAATAATTTTTAATTGCTACAATAATAATGCCACCAAAAAGACAACATTCTCCCTGCCCTCTACCCGGCACGTTGTAATGGACTTCTAAGGCAGCGTTAGATGAATCTTTAGTTTGCCTGTGGAACGAGGCATCCTGTCCTATTTCACAAACTCTGCATCTGTGGAAAAATTAGTCGACTTGATCTTCCAAAAAATTCCTGAAAGACTTAGCTCTGCTGTACTTGACTTATCCAGTCGCATCTCCTTGGCTGAGAGCCGGCTGGTAACAATCGAATCATTTCTCGAACGTGTCACCCTACCAAAAAGTACCGTCGATCCTAATTCAACATATAAGCGTCCTTACCAGTATATAAGCCTAGACGATCTGGAGCAATACTTGAGATTCTCGAACATTTGCCAGGACCCTTTGGAGGATATTATATCAAAATTCCTTGAACTATATCAATCGAAACTGCATATTCCATTACACCCTGGAGACATCTCTGGTATCCACCGTCTAGGCCCCTGTTCCTCCACCAAAGATTGCCCAGTGATCATCCGTTACTCGACTCCTCTTTAAAACGACTTAATATTTCAGAACCGAAAGAAACTGCGTGGCTCGATGCTCCTCATCGTCGAAGATCTCACGGCTAAGAAGTACTCGCCGCTGAAAGCCGCCAAATCTAAATTCGGGCCTCGTAACGCCTGGTCTTTTGAAGTTAAGATCTTAACAAGAACTCCATGGGCAAAATTATTATTTTTAATAGTACCGATGATTTTTATTGTGTAGTTTAAGCACTCATGTTAATTACTTCGTTCGGTCTTAACACTCCACAATGACTTGTACTCTGTGTGCACTGACTAGGCAACACACAGAAAGGTGCATGTAGTGCCTTTTATCTAGAAAAAGGGAAATATTCGGCTGATCCGCTTTGCCCCCATTTCCATTTTGCCCCACTCCCCTATTGTTGGAATTGCATAATTTTCGTATATGCTAGTCTTTGTGGGCTTCTAAACAGATGTGCCAAATTTCAAAAGTGTATGTTTGTCCACGTATTTCTCAGAAACTAGAAATAGAATTGCAATAATTCTTTGTTTATTAGATTAAGTAACTTTCAACTTAGGGAGCAGTACAAGTTTCATCAAAATCGGTTCAGTAGTTTTCAAGATATAAACTGGTTATAGCCATAGTGAAAGTTTCATCAAAGTCGTTTTTTTTATACTCTGTTTAATCTTGTTTTAATACTCTGTTTATGTTAAGTGATCTCCACTTCAATTTCACCATCTTTGTTTATTAGTACTTTTTTTTTTAATTGTTTTTCTCTTTTCTTTCATGTCTTTCCCTCATGGTCCTACCCCTATTGGTGCTTTTAATTCTTATTAACGGATTTCAAACAATATTAAGCAGAGTATAAAAAAACCGACTTTGATGAAACTTCATTATCGCCTAGCTATATCAGTCCATATCTAAAAACTACTGAAACGATTTTGATGAAACTTGACTGTTCCCTAAGTTGAAAGATATTTAATCCAATAAAAAAAGAACTATTGCAATTTGATTTCTAGTTTCTGAGAAATACTTGGAAAAACATACATACTCTATATGATCACAAATATCCGGACACATGCACGTTTGCGCTCTAGCCACGATTTCATGGAAATCAATAGGGCGTTGCACATCCCTTTGCCCGAATCACAGCTTCCACCCTTCGGGGAAGACTCTCCACCAGATGTTGGTAAGTACTTTCTGGAATGTTCCTCCATTCCTCCCGAAGAGCGAGAATCAGTTCAGGTACAGAAGTTGGCCGATGTGATCTGGCCCGCAAGCGTCTTTCCAATTCATCCCACAGACTCTCTATAGGATTGAGGTCGGGACTTTGTGCCGGCCAACCCATTTCTTCGACCCCTGAGTCCGCAAACCACTGCTGTACACGCCTCGCTTTGTGGCACGGAGCATTGTCGTGTTGGTAGAGAAATGGCCCGTTTCCGAAAAATTGCCACAACGTTGGAAGTGCACAGTTGTCCAAAACATTCAGATAACGGTCGGAGTTCATGATTCCTTGCACAGGAACGAGCTGGCCCAGTCCGTATACCATGAAAATGAGCCCCACACCATGACTCCTCCTCCTCCGAACTTGACTATGGGCTCTGTGCACTCAGGTAAGAAGCGTTCTCCAGGTATGCGCCAAACCCAAACTCGTCCATCGGATTGCCAGAGTGTGTAGCGAGATTCGTCTGTCCACATTACACGTTTCCATTGGTCTATTGTCCAGTTTCTGTGGGCTTTGCACCACTCCAGACGTCGCTTGGCGTTGACCCTGCTGATGTGGGGCTTGTGGGCAGCAGCACGGCCATGGAATCCCATCGTGTGCAGTTCCCGACGAATTGTCATAGTACTGGCATCATTTGCAGAGGCGTTTCGAAACTGTGGCAATTTTTTCCGCCGAGGACTTCCGTTGCTGCGGGTGACACGACGAAGCACTCGACGGTCTCTTTCCGTTAGTTTCTTGGGTCTACCGGTTCGTTGTTGAACTGTTGTTGATCCCCGGGTCTTCCATTTCATAATGACATCGCCTACTGTTGACTTGGGTATCTGAAGAAGGCTGGAAATGTCACGCACGGACTTGCCGCATAGGTGACATCCAACGATGGTTCCACGTTGGAACTCACTGAGCTCTGCCGAACGACCCATTCTTGCCAATGTCCAAGCAGAGTAGTGTCTGAAGGTGTGGGAAGCTATTTAAATGATGTGCAATTCATTATCATGTGACATTGGGCCAATGGATGATCTGTGAGGGGTGTCCGGATATTTTTGATCATATAGTGTACATACTCTAACGTGTCCCGTTTGGGCAAAGTCGTTACAAATAAATCTCCACAATTACCAAAGGGTTCGAGTAGCTTTAAGAGCCAAATTAAGGAAACTAGGAACATTTACTTGTTCCGTAACCAATAAAACACCAAGTCGCAACTCCTAAAAATATTATTTGTTTTTTCAAAAAGATAATTTACTCAAATATGGCGAGTTTAACTAGCTTTGATCTTATTCATAGCCGTCTCTAAGAAATACAGGTAATATTTTGTAGGATATTTGCACAAGAGAAAAATTGGAAACTCTTGGTGAATATTAAAAATTAATAGAAGATAAAAATATTAATTTTCCTTTTTTCTTCTTTCTTTTACGTAAGTTTCAAGAGTACCGTTACTACAATACACATTTAATATGTTTTCTTTTTAATCTTAAGATCCGATTGTCAATATTTTTCCTTTACTAACGTTAATTAAAGTTAAAAACGCAATCTCTTCCTCCCAGTTGTGTTTATCGGCTTATACATGGAAGGCAAGAGAAATTGTCGCCCGACGCCACTACGGGGATGTTTGGCTTGGACGCAGAAGTTGAATCTTCACGAATGCCACAAAGTTTTGTCCAGTCGTAGAAAGGAAGTCCGCTCCAAGGGAAGATATGAAATAATTTCGAAAACGAATCCTAATGAAAAAAAAATAAAACACACTAAAGTTCCTTTTTTGTTTTAAATAGACAACTAGCACAAACTAAACTATAAATTAGATCCGCTGAATCGGACTAATAGGTTCCATGTTGTTACGTAATTTTTCTTTTGCCGTCAAGACAATTCGACCGTTATGTTGTTGAAGAGAGCTGCAACGCCTACTAGGACGCAGGAATTTCCGCAGTTTCCGTAAACGAAGGCTCGCAGAAAGCTGGGTGGATCTGCGTTGTGGCTTGCTGTCCTCCAAGAATGACCATTCAAACTGATTCCGGAAACTGGACAATGAACAAAGAGAAAACTAAGCACAAGCATAGTATTAACGGGGAAGGAAAAAACAGAAAGGATGGGGAAACTTAGTACAGGCCTAATCAAGGATAATTAATAGTGTTAGTAGGAACGCTAATACTAATAATTAAAACTAATATTTCTACGTCCTGTAAGAGCTGAACGTCCGGCGACAGTCATTACTTCGAGTTATTCTTTTTGCATGAGGTTGGTGACGGTAAGCTTGGCCTCCATTTCTCTTGGCTACAGGCGATCTTCATTTTCCGGAACGGCTTGACGGGTTCACATCATGATGATGAAGCTCAATTTCTTCTGATTTTTTTCCGACAACGATTACGTCGATCCAAGTAAAGTATGTGAATCATCGAGGAAATACATCCACTGTGGATCTCCTTGAGGCGATGTCCATTGATGAGTCGGGCTACGATGCCGGTTCTAAAGAGTGCTTTATTGGAACAAAATCTGTCTCTATTCGGTGTTGAGTGTTGCATTAGGCTCAAACATCTTCCCTGAGCTCGGTGACTTCATCAGACTGCTTGAGGCGTCCGAAGATATTCTGTTCTGACTGAGAAAATAAAAATCTGTTCAACACCAAAAAATCGTAAACAAAGGATCATTATGCGCACGGGCCCAGCGCGCATTGGCGTTCGCCCTCGGGGAAAAATTTAAAGATCTCTTTTTTTCATTTAAATACCATTAAGTCTGTTCATGCGCATAACAATAAAGGGAATATTATTGAGGAAATCGCCAAGCTCACTCAACAATGGGTTTTTAAAAGTACTACACTCTTAAAATCGAAGACATATTTTAATGTTAATAATTTATTTTTATCATAAACATATTACCTTTATTCTAAGAAATAGCCCTATAAATGCAGGAACCAAAAGACGACCTTTTTGATATATTTCTATCCTCATCTTAACTAATACTTAAAATATCGTAACAAAAAAACTAGCTTACTGGAACAAAAAACATATAAGGGTCTAATTTCTATTTAAAAAAACTATAGGAAAATATTTGTTCAAAATTAAGGGGACAGGGATAAAATTGTTTTAAAATATATGCTACAATACATACACACAGACATACACTTATGAAATTTGGCACACCTGTTTAGAAGCCCACAAACTAACATATACGAATATTTAACGGACTTCAAACAAGATTAAACAGAGTATAAAAAAACCGACTTTAATGAAACATTCACTATCGCCTAGCTATATCAGTCCTATCTTGAAAACTACTGAACCGATTTTGATGAAACTTGGATTTTTTCCTAAGTTGAAAGATACTTAATCCAATACAAAAAGAACTATTGCAATTCGATTTCTAATCTCTGAGAAATACGTGGACAATTATACATACATACACACATACATACATACATACATACATACATACATACATACATACATACATACTGTAACGATTTTATGGACAGAAGGAGGTAATGAATCAATTCGGACGTTTCCTTGCACCAACATCTTCAGTTGACGGAGGTTGCTTTTCTATGACTGATAAAGACTGCAATGGATAGAAACACGAATTCCGTCCTTAATAGTTGCAGGTTGTAATAATGAGATGGGAGAAATAGTCAATAGCTACTTATCTTGGGTATTCTGCCATGGTTCCACCTTGTCTTGCATCATCATCTCCCCGGAGTACGTAATTCACTGATCAAAACGAATAAAGCACAACATTTAAATAATGATTTCTCACGACCACAAAAATTTTGAAAAAATAACCGTGGCTATATTTTTAAATCCTTCCTTCAATCTCGGTTATAACTACATTCGACAATAAATAATGATCCTTTTGTATTTTAATCTTGAAAAACAATAATATAGTTTGCCGCTCACGGCGTCAGAAAACTAAAATAAAATTAAAAATAATAATCGAACATCTATCATAAATTAGATCCTGTCCAGTATCACAATAACATATTAAGGTAGTTCATGTCCATCTAAATTCTTCGTCAAACGTTCTTGAATTGGGATCCGTCAACATCCAGTAGGATTCGACCTCTTAATAAGTAAAATCCTTTTATCTTGTTTCTCTTCTTGTTGCATCAATAATATTAGACACTCAACTTAGTTTTCTATAATTATTTCCTTTTTAAGTCATATATTCATGCAAGTTTAGTCTTTAATCAACCACAGTTTCGCTTAAAGATGAATAATGTTAATTTATGCCTAATCTCTTTTTTTTCTTTTTGTTTTCTTCTTTAGGTGAGTCTCATTGAAACAGTTAAGTATTTATTTTGAATTACTGTTCGGTTGGTTTAGATCATGTGGAATTGCGCAAGTAACTTCAGGGAAGGGAAAAATCTAAATCTATACTAAAAATAATTATGGAAAGGGTAGGGGTTTCTCCAAAACAGTTTATACGGATCTCGCGGTTTTGGAGGTGTTAGTAAGAGGTAACAAACTTACGGTACCGACTTTCTTTCATTTGTAATCTCCACAATCCATTTCATTTGTTCGACTACGTCCGGTCATCAGCGGAGTTCTATTTTACGTCTTATCGAGGATTTCTCACATCCGAAGAACATGGCTGGGAACTTCTACATGCTCCGGGCACAAACGATTCTCAATAAAAAGTGTAAACAATAAAAAACATCAACGGGAATGTCTTATGATCTTTATGGCCCATATATACCATTCTCAGTACCAGACAGGCCTCTTCATTATTCTTTATTTCCATTCCGAGGCGTGGCATATCTTCATTCCATCGGCTACCAAATATTCACCAAACATTTTGAGAATTCTTCTGATATCGCCATCTCTTTTAATCGTGAAGGGGAGGGACTTCATAACTATTCATGATGAGCGTCCAACTTCTGACTGTCATTTTTTGCTCTCTTCTAAACTCTTCACTCTCATGGCGGACTGCGTCTGTTTTTTAACTGACTAGCTTCTTCTCTGCCTTTTTTATTATTTTTTAAAATATTAACATTCTTATTTTTTCGTCGTTATGCGAACAGAAAAACTCTGTTAACGCGACGATTGTCGCTCGTATATTAGCCATTGTTGTCTCAACATTGTTTACCCGCTCTATCAGAAAAAATACGCTATTACCATTGCTTTATTCTTAGATGAAGGGGCGATGGGTGCATGACGTCGCCTTAAACAATCTTATTTTGTTATATCGTCGGTTTGTGAAATAAGATGGGTAGAAGTAGGGAGACCTATAACGTCCAGTCTTTTGGAACGTTACAGACCTCCCCCACTCAACAAAGACCAGCTTGAATAGGGTTCTGGCTGAAGCCGTTGTTGCCTGCCATTTGTTGCTCCTTAAGGAAAGCATTATGTTTCCCTTTTGAGTTTCTATCAGGGGAGGGAAACGTTAACCCCTGGGCCGCTCAGCTAGACAAAATCAGTGGTTGACTTGTGTTTTCTTCAAGGAACTTTGTCCGTCCCATGATATTTTTTCATGTCTGTAATCGTCTTTTCAGGTGTAAAAAAAATCTCTATAAAAGTTTCTCTTGGGGTCCATCAAATCTGTAGTATTGAGCAACGAGCACGAAGCGGTACCTAGGTCCTCGGAGCGGGGTCAGTGGTCTGTTGGAAACGGCAAGGATAGTTGCGAAACAAGGTGTCAGGCCGCCCGCAGTCATGGCATCTGAAACGTACTCCCATACCAGCCCCAACAGCCTCATTTTTATCTTCATTGTTACAAAAATGGAAGTCGAAGCGCCGTAGAAGTCCGAAACCGAAAGTTCCCGATAGGCTTCGCGGCGGAGCTTCGGCGCGGGACTTGACTTGCAGTTCACGCAACGGATGAACCCTGTGTTGAAATAATCGAGCATTTATCGACTACACTCGTCTTGCCTCGTTGGAAGGAGAATCAAGGAGGAATCACGTGAAGCTGGAAAAGATGGATTCCGCGGGAAACAGTGTAAGCAGTTTGTCGTTTTAACTACAAATATCAATGAGAAAGATGTATGTCAATATATTTATTTTGCTTTTTATTGTTATATTTTATCTTTAGGAAGATTTATCTAAATACAGGCACACATGCAGCGTATGTGAAAAAACATACTCTACAAATAGTAGTTTAAAAAGACATCTTCAAAATGTGCATGCGGAAGATACCGCCAATTTAAATATTCAAAATTCGAAGATATGTTCTCTGTGCACTGAATTTTCGTGTCGATTCTCTAAAGATTTAACCGATCATCTTGAAAAAAGACATGACGTTACGATCGAAACTGAACAACAAGTATTCATCACTGTTAAAGGTTAGATTCAGAATTCAGTTAGACTAAGCTCAGATTTAATCCCTAATGTTACTGATTTTTTTAATTTAATAATTTTAGCTGATTCATTCACGTATTTGTTTTGTTTATTTAAAAAAAAAATGGGGAAAGTAATTATTTCTCTCCAAGTTTGTAAACTTAATTCAATAACTATCGTAATTACAATGGACGAAAACCAATTTTAAATGTTTCTGATAAGTCTATCATCATTCAATACTAGCTCTAAAACTAGCTTAGCTATAGAGAATTAATTTACAATTAAGGATATTATTATTAAGAGCCTTTTAATTTAGAGAATTAAGCCGATGAAAAAGAAAATTCTGTCATCACATTTTATTAAAGCTCAAATACTTATAGTATTTTTTAAATAATATTTTCAGAATTTGAAGAATGGAAATATAACGTTGAAAGCGAAACAAATTCGTCATTTCGAAAGTCGTGCAACGATATTTTGAGCAATGGAGTAAGAAAAGTTGTGTACAATTGCAGTCGTTCTGGCACATATAACACAAAAGGTTTGGGACTTAGAGCACTTAAATGTCAAGATTCGAAAAAGATTAACGCAGAATGTCCAGCACAACTTTCTGTTCTGATTAATTCTGATAAAATTTATGTCAGTTTTATAAAAACCCATTGTGGACACCCGCTGAATGATTTGAAACATTTAAACTTGCAAAAAGCAGAAAAATTAGAAATTGCAAATAAATTACAAATGGGAGTAACTAGGGAAAAAATATTGGATGATGTCAGACAAACGATCGTAGCACCTTTACAAAGAAAGCATTTACTAACAAAGCAAGATATTAACAACATAAAACGGGATTTTAAAATTAATAACAATCACATGAGAAATGTAAATGATTTTATAAGCGTACAAATTTGGGTAAAAGAAATGGAAAACTTAGGGGAATACAATCCAATAATTTTTTTTAAGCAACAGCACGAGGAAACATCTTTAGAAGGACTTGAAAAAGATGATTTTGTATTAGTTATAATGACACGTGGACAACAACATGCATTGACCAAATGTTCTAAAAGTTGTGTTTGTTTAGACTCAACTCATGGCACTAATGGTTACGATTTTGAGTTGACAACTTTGTTAGTAATTGATGACATGGGTAAAGGGTTTCCAGGCGCTTTCATGTTCAGTAACAAACAAACAACTGAAATTTTTAAAATATTTTTTTACTCGATTAAGAAGAAAATTGGAAATCTTTCGCCTTCCATTTTTATGAGTGATGACACCGAAACATTTTACAATGCCTGGGTCTATGTAATGGGAGATGTTGCTCATAGACTTTTGTGTAGCTGGCATGTTATCCGATCATGGACAAGAAAATTAAGAGCTTTGATTGGGTAATTAGATCTGCAAAAAAGCATCTACAAACAATTAAGAACAATTCAAATGGAATTAGATAAAAAAGCGTTCATTAGGTCATTTAATAAATTTTTGATGTTACTAAATGGTGATCCTGCCACACAAAAGTTTGGTGAGTACCTTTCTCAAAATTATGCTAACCGTTATGAACTGTGGGCATGCTGTTTTAGAGCTGGCCTTGGGATTAACACGAATATGAGATTGGAACGTTTGCATGGAGTTTTAAAATATGACTACCTGAATGGCAAAAAGGTTAAGCGATTGGATAAAGCAATTACTGCATTAATGGATTATACAAGAGATTTGGAATTCAGGAGAATCATTTCCATACAAAAAGGTGAAAATACTAGAAAATTAATGGAAATTAGAAAACGGCATGCCAAAAGTTTAGAAATGGGAAATTACACTGTTTCACATGGGGTAAATGAACAATTTTGGGAAGTTTTCTGTCCTATTACTGAGGAGGGTGAAGTGAAATCTTATTTGGTGAAAATTAACACAAAGAATTGTGACTGCTATTTAAAATGTGAAATATGTGATATCTGTATCCAAAATTTCCAGTGTTCGTGTCCAGATTTTTCAATTAAATGGAACATGTGTAAACATATTCATCTCATTTGTATTTATGAAAAACAAGTCACCAAAGTAAATGAAGATACTAACATGGATGCCTGTGAAAATTTTGATTTGGCTATTTTTGAGAGCAATGATACAAACAAAGAAAATGAGATATAAGCACATATGGCTGATCTAACAAAAACCAATTTGAATAATGATGTAAATGTAAAACGAGATGAATTGTTAGAAGTAGCATTTGAACATTTTCAGGAACTACAACGTGAATGTGATTCAGTAGAATTGGCTAAGGAATTGATTGATGTTATGAAATCTGGAAAAATAAAAGTTTTAGCATTAAAGGAATGCAATAGGCAGAAACAAAATAACTTTGTAAGTACCAGTGTAAAGAAAACAAAAAGCACTGTAAATACATCCCATCGTAATTTGTCACCTCAACGTTACAAATCAACAAAAAAGAAATGTAAAAAAAATGATGATAAATTAAAAAATCCTACAGAAATTGAGCAAAAGAAAATTATCTATCAATTGATTTTGTAATTTCATGTATAATAATCAGCAAGTTTGTATAACTAATTTTTATTGTTAGAATGTTCAAATCAGTCATTTTAAGTGTACATTTAAGTCTTATTTAAAAGAATAAAATTTAGCATACATTTTCTGAATTGTTTCAATCTTTTTCCCATAAAATTTTCATGAAGTTCAATGAGTGCAATTTTACAAGTTTATAGAAAACATTAAATTTTCTTAATACAAATTTTCAAAAACAATAAATTTTATTATTAGAAATTTAAAAAAGAGCTTATTTGTTAGGACATAATCATTAAATATTACTCTCCTGAAAATAAATGTAATATTTAAATATACTTATATTTAAATATGCATGAAACATTTAAATTAGAAATCAGAAATGGGCAATCTTCCCTTTTAGCTAGGTGAAGCTAACTGTCGGCCACATCCACAAGTTGTTTGGATCCTACTTGCACGAATTCATTTATTTATTTATTTATTTATTTATTTATTTATTTATTAGAGTTAGTAAAATGGATTACATCCAAAAGAATATGGGCAGGGGAGGCAAAAAAGGCCGAAGCCCGCCAGGAAGCCAATCCCCCACCCCCTACAATACAAAAACACTTAAAAATAACATTCACAGGTTAGTAATAAAACGAAATATATCACCAGGGGGGAGAGTACGCAGCCAGAATCGCATTGCACGTTTAAAACCCAATAAAGAATCTTGTTGGCGAATTGAAAGCGGGAGATACTCCCAAGAATAGCTGTTGAATTAATAAAGCGTCTAACATAAGTAGCGGGAATTGGAAGATAACGGTAAGCAGAGGGGTATTTAGTTTAATCTAACCTAACCCTTTTTCGAGGCAGTAGGGTGGCCAGGTATCCGGTGTTTGACCGGACAGTCCGTTTTTGAATCATTTGTCCGATTTTTTTTCCCTGTCCGTTTTTTTTTTTTAAATGTTCGGTTATTTTGGGTCGAATCTTAAATTTGGCGGTTTTCTTTCTTTTTTTTTTTAACAACTTTCGAAAAAAAAAATGCGATCGAAATGAAAGGTCAAAGTTAAGAAGTCTCTGACTGGACAGAGTTGAAATCGATTATCATGCTCTCTAACAGGCAGAAAATGTCTATGTGCGTGCACTAACATACTTAGAAAAAGGGTACTCTTTTAATGATTCCATTTATTCAAGTTTGAGTCATTTAAATCTTAGCAACAAAGTAACATCCCCGTCTGTGGAAGAAATAACAAAAGTTTGTTGTCGTCGCCTTGGAAAAATGAGCTTTCATCTGATTCTCTTTTTGATGAAGTACTTTGGATGCCGTGTATGCAACCTTGCAAGGTAAACACATCCCTTAAAAAGTGGCAATATTTTTTCAGTCGCGAAGCTGTTTCGAAGTTATTAAAACTATGAGGCATGTTCAAGAATTTTTGCCTCCTGGTCCGTAACTTTATTTGTTAATCAATTATGAAAATTCTTTTCAAAATTATGACACCAGCTTTCACTGGTCGTCAGAATGCAATTCATGTTCCTTCTTCTTTGGGAAGTGGTGAAAGTCGCAAGGTGTAAAGTCTTTCATTTTTGAACTACAGTTTTTCATCTTTGAACTGTAGGCGCTGCAGCGCCTCTGGTGTGTCGAGATTGTGTGCGGGCGCGCATTATCGTGGTCAGAAAAGGTTCCAAAGCTGCCATCCAATCCTAGTGTCGACAACAACTCCGGAATTCCTCTCTGAAGTGTTCACGTGTTGGCGCAATGCGGAAACTATGTCGAAAAGTGAATAGTGCGTTACATAAAGGACAAATGTAAGCATTAGATACAAAAAAAAAATTTTTTTGAAAATCGGTTAACAAATAAAGTTACGAACCAGGAGGCAAAAATTCTTGAACAACCCTCGTATTTCAATACTGTGCTTCTATTCCTGTTTCAAACGTAAGAGTTGAGAGGGTTTTCAGTGTTATGAACTATTTGTAGTCTCGAGCCAGTCAGAAGTGAACTCTGCAAAACAAGTACCTTTACGAGCAGCCCAGTCTGACGGGAAGTAGAAGCCAAGGAATTCATAATTTTTTTGTCTTTTTTCCCACCACTTTATTATTGTAATTAAGAATATATAAAATATATATTTTATGGTTGAATTAAAGATTTTTTTTTCATAAAAATGTAGGGGACATTGAGCCCTCTAATAAAAAAAATGATTGAAATTTAACATAAAAGTTTAGGGGACATTGTGCTCTCTATCTGTCCGGTTTTTTAAACGAGATCATCTGGACACCCTAACAGACAGACATTTTTAGTGTTTTCTTAGTAATTTTAATCGAAAATTATCAATTTTTTCCCGAAAATTAATTTACCCCTTCCCCCTCCCCCACAATCTGATCATTTTTAGTGCCTCATTTTGTATTTTTCTTTAATGCAATGATACTTTTTTATGATATAATCCTTTATATAAATATTTTTAAGATACATGATCTTTTTTCGTTACAAAATGTTTTTTAACGAAATTTAAAATAAAATCCGTAAATTTTCTGTTCGATTCCTTTAGTTTTTATTGTTACTATTAAATACAGACTAGTTTAAAAAATTGTAGTTTTAATAAATAATTATTAATTATATCTTAATTTTAATTTAAAAAATTAAATAGCTTCAAAACTATAATTTTAATAAAAACATTTATTAAACAATATTTAAATTCAAAAATCCACATTAAAAAAGAAATTAAAAAGAAATTTTAAAAAATACGCCATCAGGCAGCGTAGATTTCATGTTTCTTGGAGAAACTTTTTCCTGAGAGACACATTTCGTTTCCCGTTTTCAATGCGCCGTAGCGATGGCCAACACCACTGAGTAAAGAAATAACACCCAGAAATGTTTATTCCAATTATAAATATAGGTTTTTGAAATTATATAGGGTCTTTTATTTTCCCTAATTTTTTTAACATTTCGCTGTAATGTTCAGTGTTCATTACTAACGCATTTTCACGTCCGATACTTCACATTTCGAGCTTGAAAACAATGACAACAGTAATCGATAAACGCTCGACTGCTATAACACGGGGTTCATCCATAGCCTAATAATACCAAGTCTGTACACTCCCCTCGCTTCCCATAGTAAAAAACGTGCCGATTTCTGCTCTTCGTACAAGCAGCGAACCTAACGGATGGCCCCGGAACTTACTGGTAACACACGCATTGTTATGACGTCAAAATTCTCCAACCAATGGGAAAACGCTTTGTCAATTAGGTATGGTTCGCTTCGAGCTGTCGTAAGCGTTCCGAGATATTTATTTTAACTGCGTTAATGTTTCGTTTAACGGCAAAATATTTAAACATCCGAAAAAGAATTAGTTTATAGCTTGCTTATATATAAGAAAGAAAAAGAAGAAGCCGTAATATATTGTGATTGGAAAGTTAAAGCGAAGTTTCTTGATAAATACACGCGATCTAATTCAAACGTGAATGTGGGGCCGTCCGCTAGGTGGATGGGCATGCGCAGAAGGAAATCAGGAATCAAAGGAAACCCCGGAGTGTACAGACTTCGTATTATTAGGCTATGGTTCATCCTTTGCGTGAACTGCAAGTCGGGACTTGAAGGAGAGAGACAGAAGGGAAAGTGGCAAGACAACGATCGAGACGGACGGAAAAGAGCGGAGCGTTCGGAAGAGCAGTAGCCAACATCCATGGCATAGTTCCCGAGGCATTGAAGGGAATTCGACGGTTACGAACGTCGGGGGAGACGGCGTTGGACCGAACACACGGCGGGAGCCGAGAGACGAGAGCTCAGCGGAACGGTTACCGCTCAAGCGGCTGACAGCGAGCGAGGCAGCGAGCGGCGTCGACCCGGCAAAAGTTTCCCGAGCGCACACGACCGAATGCATTTTGAATGCATCGTTCATGCTTCCACCCACGATACGAACCAGCCACTGTCGCAGTTTGACGAGGATTGAATTAGATACATGGACAGAGCAGAGCCACGTCGAAAAAGGTCTACACGTTTTGGAACTGTCAAAATACAAATTAGCAGGTATTTTTCCTTCAAGCGTCTATGCTTATTTACGGGACGGAGTTGGGAAAGCAATTGAAAGAGGCGGCAGCTATTTCAAATGCCGTTGAATTATCGAGAAATTCGAATTATTCAATTATATGTGTCAGAGTGAATTCTCCCGGGATTTTCGGCCTTAAGCATATTTTCTAGCATGGCAACTCTGTCTCTGTTGGTGTTATTTCTCCCATTAAAGTTTTTGTGAACATTTGCGAAGTAACGTTTGTCATTTTAACTCGTATGCTTCTTTTCTTTACATTCTAGTATTAGAGATGGTCTTTACCTGGTTATGGTGTTTGAAGCTATTAGCTAATCTCCATTCAGCAAATTATTCATGTTAACTTTTAATTCAGACTTTTTGGACTCTCTTATTGTCAAAGCTACGTGGTGCGAGTCACATCGTGATGTGCACTATTCCGGCTAGAGTTTTTGAAACCCAGGTGCTCTAATGCGAAGGACATTGGAACACGAACTTTTTGAGTACTTAGACTGTGTCGTTTATCTAAATAATTCTAGGCTTAAGGTTTCTTTGTTAAGCCGACATCCATTTTTGAAACAGGATTTAGAGTTTACCTTTAATTCCTTGTGGCCTGTATATCTTTCAAGCCAAGTTTATCTGTTGGATATATCTTACTAAATATTTATTCTTTTTGGTGCGTATATAGCTTATTGTAATTGTAATGCTTACAGGAGTTTTTATCGCACGTTGCCCATGAATGGCCATTGTTACCCTTTCAGGAAAAGGATGAATTGTCAATAGCATAAGTAGTTGATAATTATTTTTGAACTATTTTTCATCTGTAGATTAAGCTTCTTTTCTCATAACGTTATTACCGAGCACTATAGCGCTCAGCTACTCAATAGTTGGGTTCAGTAAATTTATGCTTGAAACGAGCCTACAAATTGTAGCGTCGTTGTAACTAATTAATGATTTTTGTCGCACGTTGGAATCCAGTCTTTGGATTATTTTTTTTGTTACCCTTTGAAATAAAGGATGCTATTGTAAATTATTTATGGGCAATTACTTTTATTAATTCCAAAGCTTTCATTTTCCTAGTTCTCTTTATTTAGACAATATTCTATTTATTTACATTTAGTGTTCAAATAAATCTAATTTTTAAATTTACTCGTACGCTACTACAATGAGTGTCTTATTAATTAAAATTCCACTGCGCCCGATTTCTGACCGTGACATTCATTCTCTCTCTTTAACTGTCTTTTCGTTTCCTTCTTTTGGACGTTTATTTTTCCTTTCGTCTCTGACTCGTTCCCATTGCGTGCAAGTCGCTATCAGTTGAGACTCGATCATCACAGTATTTGGTAGGAATTTTCCTTGCAGGTACCCATTCATATTTTCCATTGCGAGTCCTAATAGTTTCCGTTCAGTTAGAGGTTCGTGAAGAGATGCGTTTATATGTCGCATGTCCGCGTAATGTTTAACGAAGCTCTCGCTGTCTCCTTGCACACGGTAATCAATCTTCTTTTGTCGGCCCATAATTGAACGTGCTTGACCGAATCTCTCTATCAACTGGCGTCTTGCTTCATTTCAATTCTCAACATTTCGCATTATTTCTCTGATCCAAGGTTTTAAATGAGTTTCCAGAAAACTCGGGAATATTCTCGTCCAGACGGGAATGGGTATTTCTTGTGATCTCGCCTGGTCTTCAAACAAGACTAAATAATCGAATATATCCGTATACCCGTCAAACAAGTATATCGATACTGCAGTTTGATTCGATCCCGCTAGCGATGTAGGTCTTGTCTGTATAGTTCGACGAAATCTTCCACCGCGGGTTGCCTGTCTATAAAAATTTTTTGCCATATCTTCTAGAGCATGTAGCTCTCCGCCGGTGGTAAAACGGGTAACTCCTACATCTAGAAAATTTTCTAGGTCGGCTGTTTCCCATCCCGCAGTATCGGGGAGTATGATAGTTCCGGCTCTTATGTCTCTCAACTTTTCCTTGATGCTGCGTTTGAGATCCACGCCAGGTCTATAGCGAATTCTCAATCGCCCCACTATCTCGCATGTGGCGCCTTCATTGGTAATGATACATGACTTTTCTGAAGGTACAAACCGCAATCATCAGGTTAGTTTGGTCAACTTCATCTTCAACAATTTGTAGGTCGACCCCTTGATTGCCATTTTCTTCGGGAACATTGCGAGCTTGCCCACTATTTCCTGCTTCTACATTTTCCATAATCGCAAAAAAATATTTTACCTCTGTCAGTTTTACATTTCTTAGACTCAATAAGTTTCGGTACTGTATGTAAAATTCTGACGGATATCGTTAGCAAAATATCGCAGGAATCTCATCTATGGTTGAACGAATTGTTCAAAAAGGCAGTTAAATTTTTGTCAGAAAAAAAAGCTAAAGCGACTTCTGTAACGATTTATGGACAGAAGGAGGTAATGAATCAATTCGGACGTTCCCTTGCTCCAACATCTTCAGTTGACGGAGGTTGCTTTTCTATGAGTGATAAAGACTGCAATGGAGAGAAACACGAATTCCGTCATTAATAGTTGCAGGTTGTAATAATGAGATAGGAGAAATAGTCAATAGCTACTTATCTTGGGTATTCTGCCATGGTTCCACCTTGTCTTGCATCATCATCTCCCCGGAGTACGTAATTCACTGATCAAAACGAATAAAGCACAACATTTAAATAATGATTTCTCACGACCACAAAAATTTTGAAAAAATAACCGTGGCTATATTTTTAAATCCTTCCTTCAATCTCCGTTATAACTACATTCGACAATAAATAATGATCCTTTTGTATTTTAATCTTCAAAAACAGCAATATAGTTTGCCGCTCACGGCGTCAGAAAACTAAAATAAAATTAAAAATAATAATCGAACATCTATCATAAATTAGATCCTGTCCAGTATCACAATAACATATTAAGGTAGTTCATGTCCATCTAAATTCTTCGTCAAACGTTATTGAATTGGGATCCGTCAACATCCAGTAGGATTCGACCTCTTAATAAGTAAAATCCTTTTATCTTGTTTCTCTTCTTGTTGCATCAATAATATTAGACACTCAACTTAGTTTTCTATAATTATTTCCTTTTTAAGTCATATATTCATGCAAGTTTAGTCTTTAATCAACCACAGTTTCGCTTAAAGATGAATAATGTTAATTTATGCCTAATCTCTTTTTTTTCTTTTTGTTTTCTTCTTTAGGTGAGTCTCATTGAAACAGTTAAGTATTTATTTTGAATTACTGTTCGGTTGGTTTAGATCACGTGGAATTGCGCAAGTAACTTCAGGGAAGGGAAAAATCTAAATCTATACTAAAAATAATTATGGAAAGGGTAGGGGTTTCTCCAAAACAGTTTATACGGATCTCGCGGTTTTGGAGGTGTTAGTAAGAGGAAACAAACTTACGGTACCGACTTTCTTTCATTTGTAATCTCCACAATCCATTTCATGTGTTCGACTACGTCCGGTCATCAGCGGAGTTCTATTTTACGTCTTATCGAGGATTTCTCACATCCGAAGAACATGGCTGGGAACTTCTACATACTACGGGCACAAACGATTCTCAATAAAAAGTGTAAACAATAAAAAACATCAACGGGAATGTCTTATGATCTTTATGGCCCATATACCATTCTCAGTACCAGACAGGCCTCTTCTTCTTTATTTCCATTCCGAGGCGTGGCATATCTTCATTCCATCGGTTATCAAATATTCACCAATCGTTTTGAGAATTCTTCTGATATCGCCATCTCTTTTAATCGTGAAGGGGAGGGACTTCATAACTATTCATGATGAGCGTCCAACTTCTGACTGTCATTTTTTGCTCTCTTCTAAACTCTTCACTCTCATGGCGGACTGCGTCTGTTTTTTAACTGACTAGCTTCTTCTCTGCCTTTTTTATTATTTTTTAAAATATTATCATTCTTATTTTTTCGTCGTTATGCGAACAGAAAAACTCTGTTAACGCGTCGATTGTCGCTCGTATATTAGCCATTGTTGTCTCACCATTGTTTACC
>JAHWFO010002925.1:0-14981 GCA_023313115.1 Rhysida immarginata
ACATCATCGCGCCTACTTCTCTCTATGCGCGCATAAAAGAGTGCCTAATAATTTCCAGTTTATAAAGATCTATTATCGAAACAAATTATACTTTTCAAATAACATTAAAGATTACTAGATTTTAGAAACAATTAATGTTATGCTGGACTTATTGATGCGCCATAGTAGGTCGTTACTATAATATGGTTCCACTATTTATGAACTAAAAACGAAGCAGCCATGGTCAAGCTGGTATCAATCCGCTTGAAAAATAAAAAAACAAACTATTCTAAACTATTCTAAGGCTTCCTATTCTAAAATAAACTATTCTAAGGCTTTTGCTTGGCTGCTTGTATTTGAAACCTCCAACTAATGGAAAAATGCACAACAATTTTTAGTAAAAAACACCTCACACGCATGCTGAATTTTTAAAATTTATACATTTATAATATATTGTATATTATATATCTCGTCAAAGAATGTTGCTGCGTTCATCGAATAAATAAGCTGTACAATTTAACATTCAGTTGCGAAAAAAAGTAAAATAACAGTATCAAAGAATTACATTTTTAAAATGAATTAGAACATGTTACAAATATAAAAGCTACTTTTAAATAGCATACAAGTAGTAATTTCATGTTGTTTTTTTTTCTTGTTTTTTACAAAACAAATATCCGTAGAGAAAGGGGTTACTTCTTATGGAGAAGTGGAACGACAAGGTGAAACGGTAAAAGCAATCCATGCGCATTTCGACTTTATTTCATAGTTACCAGGATCACTGTATAGATCTTATTCACGCCTGTCAAATAATCATCGAACGATAATACTGTTACTAACTGATATGCCAACCGAGCATTTTTAAATTATTTATAGAGAGGATAATTGCGAGCTGTGTTTGGAATATTTATCGCCTTATGAAGGGTTTTATTTGAATCACCCTAGTATGTTCCATGAAAAAGTATTTACTTAATGTAAAGTATATTTTCTAATTTAATATTTTCATTTCATATAAAATGTTTATTTATTTTAGCTATGGAAAATAAGGCAGCAAGGGTTATCGATGGTATTATAGTGAGAGAGCACGAATTTCCTTTTATGGTAATGGATGTTTTCTATAAACGTACTTGTTGATTAGATCAAGTCTCGAAAAGAATTTGCATAGCCTTTCAAATTCATAATCTTAATAAGAAAATTGGTTTCTAATTATATTTAATGATTGTGTATTACTTTTATATACTTGGTGATTTTGGAACCCGCCCATTCACCTCAAGTTTTATTAGATTTTTAATATCATACCATGGTCTTATATCATTAGCAAAATGGCGGATGTCATCGACATGTGTTTGAAAAAACTGTGCGTTACTGAAATTCTGTATAGAGAGCACATTACACTCAATGAAATTCCTCAACCCTTGAGGAACGTCTATGAGGAACAGACTTTTTATATTAGCACTGCGAAGGTTAGGCTCGTAACTGATCCAATATGTGTCGTTTGACAGAAAATTTGAGAAAAATTTCAGTGAAACCACATAATTTTGCTTCTTTGGATTTTCTTCTGTTCAGTTCGATAAAGGATTGATTTCGAGGGAAGCCGTTCTGGAACGCATGCTCCGATTCAGTCAGATCGGCTGGAGAAGGAAAAAGCAACTCAAAGGGGATTTTAGTGTAAAATGGCAAATTAATATACACTATCTACCAAAAAGTAATTAGGCACTCACTGGAGTAGACTTGCTCAAAGATCATGTGACTTATACCAACTGCAGGTAAGTAGATGTGGAGGGGCATGGCAGGAATGCTGATTCGGGCGACCGAAAAATTCACAAAAGTCGGACACAGATGATGACCATTTTCAGAGAGGACTTTTAAGCAGCAACAGGGGTTTCCCTTCCCAATGGGACAATGCGTGCAAAGGTCCATCACTTTGGATATTCAGATAGACTAGCCGCGCATATGTCTCAGATCACGAGCAACAATCACGTATCAAATGTCTGGATCATCGCAACTGATCACTAGAGCAGTGGAAATCATTTCTGTGAAGCCGAGTCAAGGCTCACACTGTTTCCATGCTATAGACATGTATGATTGTGGAGGCTATCTGAGAAACACTCAGTTCTCGACTCCGCAGGATGAAACTTGGCATATTTTTATACTCTACTGATATAATTTTATGCTAATATGATAAAACTGCCATTTTCATGCTTATATGTATAAAATGGTTGTATTTAAAGTTTAAAATATATCACTTTTTATTGGTTACTTGTATACACAAAGTGTAGAGGAAATTCCCGAAACAGTCAAATAACTATAGAGCAAACGTTGTTAGATTCATAAAATGTTGGTCTATTTATAGCAAAGTGATCTTGTGGTCTTGTGTCCTGTAGGTCTTGTGTCCCCAAGCTCTCCATTCGGCCGTCCCTCACCTGTATTATATAAGTGGCATTGTCTCCCAGCTGACTTCTTAACTTTGTAGCCTCCGAAGATGATGTATTAATCGAAACGTGTCAGGCATTAAAACTTTGATTACCGTATCACTTTTTGTTCACATTTATTTTTTATAGCAAAGTACCTATATCCGATAAAATAAAAGCATTCTCAGCGCCTCTGGTTCGAAAAATAAATTTTGAGCCATAATAGAGAAAAAAATCCAATTTCAAAGATTTAGTAAAAATTCAGTAGTTGCATACAGAAAACAAATGTACAAAACTCGTAAAACGGGGGAGAAAAATTCATGTTTGGGACGCAATATATCGTATTCACGAACTTTATGCTTGTGTTTTCTTTGTGCAAGGTTGTATTTTTATTAAAACGGTGACGCTCTATTACTTTACAATTGGATTTTTTTTCCTTTATCTACTGTATCATAACTCGCAAATTAGGTTTCCTAACTTCTCAGCGCTTACGCTAGGGGAGCTGAGAATACTTTTATTCAATCTGTACGGACAATTTCTCATAGATGATTCTAGTATCTTTTGTTCTAAAGTTATTGACTGTTTCGGGAACTTCCTCTACACCATTATGTGTGCATTTAAGGTTGCTATGAAAAATTTGAATATGAACCATGGTACATAATATTTTTATATTAGATATATTATTGGACATACAAGGTACTATCAAAAATTTCCCGGAATTGTAGTCTAGCCGGTGAGCGCCCTCTACGTCGCAAGCGCCCGCACGTGTGGTTGCATCATGTTCGGACGTGTCATTCTGGAGTTATAGCGTGTGTTTGTAAGAGGGTGTAACACACAATAGCGCGATGTCACAGGTTTGAGCAGAGAGCAAACATCAAGTTCATGTTCAAGCTAGGTAAAAGTTCTACGGAGACACTGCAAATACTGAAACAGGCGTACGGGGAAAGTGCCCTTAAGAAATCAGCTGTGTTGAATTGGTTCAACCGGTTTAAGGCGGGCCAGGACAGTCTCGAAGATGAGCCGCCGTCGGGAATAACCTCCAGGCAATCTGAAAACGTCGCAATAGTGCTGGATTTGGTGCGTGCTGATCGGAAGATAACCATCTACGAAGTGGCTTCAGAAATGAACATTTCTATCGGGTCCGCTTAGGCGATCTTGGTTGAGGAACTGGGGATGCGACGGGTCTGCGCGAAGTTCGTTCGAAGGAAGAGTTCGCACGGGCTTTAAGCCTGTTGCGGGCGGAAAACAGACGGATGGGGAGCCCGCAACGCAAGACGAAGATTTTACGCACGGACTGCCGGTTCACAATTAGCGGAATTCCCTCGCATTGAACTCCGCAACTGCTTTGCGGGCGGAATTTTCAATTCAAGCTGGTTCTGAAATTTAGCTGATTCCGCAACTGCTTTGCGGGCGGATTTTTAATTCCACAACTGCTTCAATCAATCAGAAAACGTCAAGTTTCAGCGCATATTAATTACCATATTGGGCGAACACACTGTTGGTGTGAAATCGGCATTTGGGAATGTAATTTAAGAAATATTGCTGTCAAAAACAACCTTCGCTTATGAATGCGACAAAGGTCCCTGCGAGAAGCCATTTTGTGTGACGTCGATCTGGTTTGGAAATGGACCAATACTTACTTACTTACTTTTCAAACCCGCTTATCCGTTAGGGTCGCGGGGGCAGCAGTCCCTAGGCGCATGTCCTCCCTGGTAATATCCAAGCGACTCGAACCCAGATTCTCCATGTAGTCTAGCCACCTGGTTCTAGGCCGACCCCTTGGTCTCTTACCCACGGGCTTGGAAAATAACAACTGCCTAGGAAGACTAGTTTGCGGCATCCGTATCACGTGGCCATACCAGCGCAACTGAGATCTCTCAATGCGGAGAAGTAGCAGCTCAACACCTAAAGATCCCTTATTGTGCTGTTGTACACTGTATCTAGTAGGGTAACACCTGCCACACCTCTCAGAAATCTCATTTCGGCCGCTTGTACCCGCGATCTCACTCTTTCGGTGATTACCCAAGCCTCATGACCATAGGTGAGAATGGGGACAAAGATAGATTTGAAGACGGAGAGCTTGGCTTTGTTACCCAGCTCGCGTTTCGTTACCACGGATCGCCACAGTTCACGTCTGACACTGCTTGCTGCACCGATCCGAGCATCCAATTTTTTCTCCTGCCGTCCATCACTCGTGAATGCAATCCCGAGATACTTGAATTTCTCCACCTGTCTCAATGAGGCTCCCCTAACATGGAGAGCGCACTGAGCAGGCTGTCTTGAAAGGACCAGAACCTCGGTTTTAGCCACACTGATCTTCATCCCAGCTTCTTAACATTTGGCTGCAAACCGGTCTAGTGCATGCTGAAGGTTCGTGCGAGAAGACCCAAGGAGAACAAAGTCGTCAGCAAAGAGCAACCTCTCCACCAGGCAGTCGCCCACACAAACACGCTCATCGCCTCGGCTGCCCCTGTCTATCCAGTCCATAAAGATAATGAACAAGAGGGGCGACAATACGCACCCTTGGCGGAGTCCAACACCCACGGTGAACGGTCTTGACTTAATGCCATTTATCCCGACACACATCTCAGAGCTTTCGTACAGAGACATGATAGCAATCAGTAATTGCCCACCCACTCCATACTCTTGCAACACTTGCCAGAGCTTCTCCCGAGTAACCCTGTCATATGCTTTTTCGAGGCCCACAAAGCAAGCGTAGACCTCTTTTGCATACTCCCAGGATTTCTCAAAGATTTGCCTCGGATTGGGGAATGGACCAATCAGAAGACAATTTATGCGGCCGCGGATTTAATTGTGAAATGGAAACGGAAAATTGTTAAATCGCCCGCTTCGCGAGCGTAGGCACTAGTAAACGCTTCCTTGGCAGATCCACTGAGGCTAATGCGGGCGATTTAATTGTGAAACAGACTTTAATCTCGTTGGAGTAAGTGTGTGTTTGCCCAAGGGAAGTATTTTGAAGGGGATTAAGGTCGCGATGTGCATCCTGTATCCAGTCACCGGCCAGACTACAATTCCGGGAACTTTTTGATAGTCCCTTGTAGGTGTTACCTATATCAGTTTCTATTTAGAATTTTATTATTACTCCGTAACCTTCCCGGGTTAATGTATCTCATCCTAAGTTTCTGAAGAGTAACATGCAAATTAAATGGCACTTGAAATACAGGTTTGATTTTTGCTTTTAGGTACGAATGATTTTATCATTTCGAACCCTGGGAAAAATAATTAGATGCGGTGCTTTTCTTATTCATAAGAAATACATATTATCAGCTGCACACTGTTTTACCATGTAAGGTACTTTTTTTAAACCATGTTCGAATCCTTTTTTTTTCTTCCTTTGATTTTAACATTTCTCCCAAGGCACTCAATAATTATAATTCAATATACATAATTGACATAATTTGAAGAGCATAGTATATACTGTATGATTGTGCGACGTCCCCTCCTGTGATATTTCAACTCCTCTCAATAATCCATGATTGAATAAAAGAGGCTAGTCAGATCGGGCCAGGAGGAAACGAACGATCTTAACTTGTGATGTCAAAGGTTCCATATGCTATTCGGATGGGATGCGAACTCAGCGAGAACAGACATTTCATTGCACTGCCGATTTTTTGTCGTTTGGAAAAAAAATATGAAATCAAATTTTAGGCTTTAGTTTGTTGCCAACCTTACCTCTCCCCCGAACACCATGCGGAACCTTTGATGTCACAGGTTGAGATTGCTTGTTTCCTCCTGGCCCGATCTGATTAACGTTTTTTATTCAACCATGATATAATCATGCACTTTACTGCTCTCTGCTGTAAGAGAATGTAAGACAAGGAGTCTGTCTCTCCAAATTTCTTTTGATTACAGTGCCAGTGTAATGACCGAATTCACCACCTCTGGTTAAAGTTATGAGCACCCAGAATTAAACCTTAACATATAATTGGGTGGCTTTTATATAAAAAAAAAAAACAAGCGCCATTTATGAAAAACTGAGAAAAAGCCGTTTAAAGTTGTCTTCATTAAAAAAATTAGGCCCAATTCTTTTTTGTAAAAGAAAGTGTAGGACAAATTTAAACCCATATTACGTTATTTTACTATTGCATATTCATTCAATATTTCTTGTTTGTTAGTGCCTTGTAATTAAAAATGGTTGTTGGTTCTTTTTACATAAAATTACAATACATTTATATAAAAGAAACCAGGTGACGATTGGCATTTTTATAAAAAAAAATGCATTTATATAAATTACAATACATTTATATAAAAAAAAGCATTTTTGGCGCTTTTAGATTTCATTTTTGTGTGTATCTCAAAAATATGTAACATGACGCTTGGTTTCTTTTATATAACAGGCGTCCAATTGTTGTTGCTCATTTAACCTTAACATCTGACTCTTGTTATCCAATAGCGGAACGTTCAATTACCATTTCTCGTTCTATCTTTAACCTTAACCGTAACTCTCAGATTCACCTGAGGTGGTGAATACGGTCATAAATGAATATGATAGTGTTCCTTAATTAAAATAGAAGAAATTTTATGGCCGTATTTCACCATTTCGATTAAAAGTGCGAGTTAGGCAAGCCAGAGTTAAACCTGAACACGTGATTTCCGTTATTCAATAGAGAAACCATGGAGGAAGGAAGTAAGGAGGTGAAACTCTAACTATTTCTGTATTACGTATTTTGGACTTCCGTTTATGTGGCGACATCTGCCCAACGGTCCGAGAACTAAACTACCCATAATGCATTACTCATTAAACAGTTGACTATTCATTTCATGTTTTCTTTCTCAGATTGCTTTTCAGTAATTGCGAGGGAAATTTTTATTTTTAATTTTAAACAAATTAAGTGTATGAATTTAACAAATTATCCTTAATTTTATCCCTTCAATATTAAAAGAGGTTTCATTAGTTCAGTTTCTTAACGCGAAAATAGAAATTATTAAAAAGTTATTTAATTGAAATAATTAAAAAGAATATATGTGTAAATAAAATAAAAACAATTTCACTTCAAACAAATCCAATTTATTAAAGTAAGGACATAAAAAATTTACATATTACTATTACAAGAACAGTGGAGTATTACAATATTCTAATTGTAAAAAAAAAACAACAAAAAAAAATAAACATGGTTAAGTACAATATTCTAGCCTACAATTCTAAATAGTGTAAATTTTAAGTACATTTTGTTATAAGATATTTAATACATGAAGTAATATTTACCTTCCATATAATACTAGAATATAAAAAATTAATGAGGTATAAATTATAATATCATAATGATAAATATTTGTATTTTTCAAGGTATTACTAAAAGTAAATTAATAAAGAATAATAAGGTCATATTTAAATTAATATAAGTATTTGATAAACATCAATAATACATCAGAAGATGCTTGGTTTAGATGTAACAAATGTAAATACAATAATGAAGTTATACAGTAAATATACAGTGAAAATTAAAAATGTGGGCATATTCCACTCCAAGAGTGTTGATAATGACTTCAATGGTAACATGTCAATTTCAATTATTTTACATAGTGAATTCATGTAATTATATATTATTATACAGGGCGATTCAAAAGTTACTGTGCAGTAGTGCATTTCTTTTGCTTCAATTCTTCATGAATTGTTAAAAGTTCTCTCGCATTAATTATTTATTCTCTAAATATTCTGAATTGGTAGTTACACTTCCAAGGTAGAATATCCCCCTAGTCCTCTTATTTAATACAGGATGATTTAAAAGTTATTGCGAGCAGATGCCACCTCCGACCAGCCTCTGCACAGCAACTTTTGAATCGCCTTGTACTTAACCTAGATGACAAGCATATATAAAGCATGAATTAATACTCAATTTCCATTTGTATTCAATAGCATTTTTTTCACTATTCCTTGACAAACCATTAATGGAATAGTAAACAATTCACAATAATTAAAACAATTAGACATATGCAAAAGAATTTAATAATTAAGGTAAATAACAATTCTGTGATACAGACAAATACGTCGAACATGCTTGG
This sequence comes from Rhysida immarginata, assembly GCA_023313115.1. Taxonomy (NCBI): domain Eukaryota; kingdom Metazoa; phylum Arthropoda; class Chilopoda; order Scolopendromorpha; family Scolopendridae; genus Rhysida; species Rhysida immarginata. Next base: position 8,412 of record JAHWFO010002925.1, read on the forward strand.
ACTATATTTTGACAATGGTTTCAAGCAAATTATGTTCCTATGTATGTTTTGTGTTTAATATATTTTGCATTTATTGTAATTATAAAAACAAATGAATCAATGTTATTTTATTAATTGTGGTCTGGATAGAAACACTAAAGAAATAAACTTTTTAACTTTTCTGAATAAAGTTCTCATTATCATTCTTTCCAAAATTCTTAAACTCCATGTTAAGACTTTACTTTCCAATATGTCCTTAGAATCATAAACAAATGAAGTTCTAATTTAGCATATCTGAGCATAGATTAAAATAATTTACACTGGATATTAAAAAATATTCAATTTTTCAAGAGTCGGTGTATGTGGCAGCATCATCGTGTAACGCTTACGGCGCTAGTAGTCACGTTTTCGTGCGGCGGTGAGTCATTCGTGTGTCTATTGGGTAAGATATGGGTCTGTTAGCTGACTGTACCAGTGATGAACAAGGACCCGTAATTCGATTTCTATGGGCGTAGGGCAAATCTGCTGAGCAAGTGGACAAGGAAACGTTACCTATGGTAATAAATGTTTATCCAGGAAAGCTGTTTACCCAGTAGAGTTCTTCTGTTGGATGACAACGCTCGTCTACACAGTGCCAATATCACTGTCCGGATCTGGCACCATCCGACTTTCACTTCTTACGCCAGCTGAAAAATCTCCTGGGTGATCACCGGTTCCCGGATATGGACGAGGTCTTTATCGACACCAGCTACAAAATACTTCGCTGCTGACTTTGTGGGACTCGTGAACGTTAGGACAAAGTCCATGGAGATTACGTTGAAAAATAAACCAAATTTCATCAGCTATGTATTTCAACGTTCATTTCTATCTCATTTTGCGAATTATATATTGAATTACCTTCGTATTATTCCATAATGAAGTTTGGATTAAGGATTGTCATTCTACAGTACGACAATACGAGACTTCTTTTGGCCGCCAGAATTATGGCTGCCACACAAATTTTACAGTCCTAAATTGGCTCCAAGTTATTTTCACCTGTTTTGGCTCACGAAAAGAGTATCTCGAAGGACAAAACTTTCATATGCATGACGATGTGATACAGACAGCTCTCCAATGATTGGGGAATTAGCCAACAGGATTCCACACTGCCAGAATACAGAAGCTCGTAGATAGGAAAAATGTGTGTTACAATGGCAGGAGACTAAGTAGAAAAATGGTACAAGTAATTTAAAATTATCTTTTATAGTTGTTTAGAAAGTACATTAGTGCAGATTTTTACTGTAAAATAATTACTATTTATTGAACTCCTCACATATAAATCTATGAAAATTAAACATTTGTAAACATTTTATTTAAAGAAAAGAGTATTGTGAAAATACAATTTTTTAATGAAACCTATTGAATTTTTGAAGTGAAGGCAGATTGCAGGAACCTAATGAAAAAACAGCAATGATGGGAATGCACAGTCTCTATGAAGAAAATGGATACGAAGTAACTGTTGGAATTAAAAAAGTAAGTTAGAAAGCTTTTAATATAAGGATGAGCCCTTACCACCCCTTGTACAATTCATGTTTGTGAACATTGACAAAAATTGACGCAGACCATGCAGGGACATATTAGGCCTAGAGGAAAGTCATATGGTGCAAGCAACGATATAAAATCAGTAGATCGCTCATGAGCTGCTTTGAGCGCCACCACCGCGTCCCCATTTGAAAGCCTGGCGGCCATTGCTTTGGTTGGCAAAAAATGGCCTTCATCGTATGTTTACGTTCGTTTGAAGTTTGCGTAGACAAACACAGTAAAACTCAATGCCGATTTCTTGTCTAGCTTTAAATTGTAGTAATAGATATATTAAAGGTTCACCACTGACCTTTCACAGGTGTGTTTTACCTGTCTGCGTCTTAAAATGCTTTTCTCATGTAAAAATCCTGGTCATCTTTTATATCGTAGTTGGTTGATACATAAAAGATGTCTTTAGTCAACCATGTTACCGTCGTTTCAGTGATACCAGAATGATTGTTTAGAGGTATTTATGAAATTATATACCGCATTTATTAAAAAGCTTTTAAATGTGGGAGAGGTCGCTTAAGAAATTTCAGACTACAAACACGAAGTTGGTGCAACGCCACCTAGAGAACATGTTCTCTAGGTGGCGTTGGTTGATGGAGGGTGGCTTTCTCAGCTGGCGACAAAGCGGATATATAGTAATGGCGCTTTGACTGGCGATGTTATTCTGCCAATCACAGTAATGGCGCCTACACTAACAATAGAGATTAGTTCCACTTTTCGCCGCCTTCAAATTGCCCCAAAGACGGCTGTCATATAAGCGATCTACTGATTTTATATCGTTGGGTGCAAGTGATCAGGACGGCGGCCATCTTGAAAGCAGCCATATTGGATTTACCGTATGGTATTAAATGGGAAGGGGGTCATGGGGTACATGATTTCCCAAGGAAAACAATGGTGCAGTCCGTTTGTTCATATCTTAAATCGTTCAACAGTTACGAGCATTCCAAATGCCGATTCTCACTGTTAAACGATTTACTCTTTACTCTTTGTTGCAGGTGCTAAAGAATGCCACTAACCACAGAGGAGAGGACAGACTTAATACGGGCATGGGGAGGGATTAGTGCAAGGACTGTAGCAGTGGAATTCACTGAACGGCACTCTGATCGACAACTGGCTGTCCTATGTTAGTGTTGCCCGGATATTCAAGAAGTTTATGGATACCTGGTCCGTAGCAGATAAACCTTGGTGTGGAAGACCCACGACTGAAACAGATGAAAACACAATCGTAGCGCTACTGGCAACGCTTGCAAAGTCACCACATTGCAGTACCCGCCGCCTGTCAATGGCATGTGGTGTAAGCCGTACGCCCGTCAGGCGCATCTTAAAGAAAAACAATCGGCATCCGTACAAACTGCAACTACAGCATCATCTTTCGGAAGATGACCCTGATCGTCGCCTGGAATTTTGTGAATGGGCACTGGAACAGCTTGAGGCGGATCACACATTCGCCACACAAATTTTACGATGAAACCAATTTTTATGTTCAAGTGGAGGCAAAGAAACAGAACCGTCGCTATTGGTCCCCTACCAATCCTCACTGGGTTGACCCTTGCTCAAAATGGTCGGCGGTGGGAAATTTATTGTGTGGTACGGTGTATGGGGCGCCAAATCAATTGTCGATTCATCATTCCTGAACCCTCAATGCTGAACGGTATTTGGGTATGTTGCGAGATCTCATCCTGTCATCCGTGTTGTCCGAGGATGGTACATTTCCACTCTTCTTTTAACATGGTAGTGCGCCTTTCCATTATGTAGTACACGTCCGTGCGTAACTGGATGAACAATTTCCTGGACGATGGCTCAGGGTCGTGGCGCATAATTAATCCATTTTTCCAATAACCACACTTGGATGAAGACCGTAATCATAATTAGGATCGTGATGGAATGCACCGAGACTTAAATCAGCGTGCAGTGTGCGTCTGGTTCGAGGAGTGCGTAATCGAACGGTTTCCCCGGGAATGGCCAGGACGTTCACCCGATTTGACTCCCTTGGATTTTTATCTATGGGTTCATCTCAAGGCCAAGGTCTACACCGAGAAGATCCGGAATCTTGGACACCTGTGTGGAAATCTCACTGGACACTCTGCTGAGTGTTCTGGATAATTGGGTGGAACGATTGCACACGTGCATTGCACAGGAGGGGGATGATGTAGAGCACGTGGAGCACTATAAGTAACAGTGAAAATCGTAATTTAGAATGCCTGTAACTGTTGAACGAATTAAGATATGAACAAACGGACTGCACGGTTGTTTTCCTTGGTAAATTCTAACCCAAAATCATGTGCTCCGTGGCCTATTTAGAACCCTATGGTGCATCAAAGATGGCGGCTTTCCAGATGGCTGCCGTCCCGGTCACCTGCTCCATATGACTCCCCCCTAGGCCTAATATGTCCCCATATGGTGGTATCCCATTAATTTCCAAAAAACGAATTGTACAAGGGGTGGTAAGGGACTTATATATTTTAACATGATAATGTTTTAACATAGAGATAGATATATACCAGAGGAGGAAGCTCTATTGAAAAAAGTGTCCGTCAACGGATAGGGCGCCACCGGTGGCGCTGCAGTCCCAGTCAGTCATAAATAGCATACGACACGCTAAACTCAATGCACAATTGATTGAAAATTTTATAAAAATTTAATAAAACTCTGGTATTTTTTTTATTTTGATATTGGTGAAATAATAAGTTATTACAGTTTATGAATATATTTAGATTGCTCGAATGTAAAAACAAAATTGAATTCACTTTTTTTTTTTCCTTTCTACTGTAAGCATAGTAATATACCAATACGAAAATCACTTCTGCTCCAGGAGTAGTAGTGATTTTGCCAATACATAGCGTATTTTCCCGGTTTGAAGGCAGGTTATTTTAAAGGCCTGAATTTGAGGCGCGGTCATGTGATCCTGGTAAAAAGAAAGTGAAAACGTTCTGGAAGGATTCGGTTATAAATTCCAGATGAGGAAAATGATTCAGAATAGGACACCGTAATTATAATTTTAAGAAATATTTTAGTGCTTGAAAAAGCAAATACATGTAATGTAGATTACATTTGCAAACTAAAGGAATGTATGGAAGGAATAGAGGCTTGATCTCTGTTATAGCCAGGGGGCGACGCATGCGATTTTCAATAGGATTAAAAAATAATTGATTCCTATGATTAATTGTGATTCTCGTGAACTCACCATATGGTACTGCTGGAACTTTCAATGCTAAGATATAGCATGTAATATATTAAACAACTCGTAACAACGTGTCATTTGTGAATATAACGAGCAAATTATGATAGTGGGACTTGGTTTAGTAGTACGTGCCCTAATGGTACCATATGGTCCAATATGTACTGTTGGAACTTTCAATGCTAAAATATGTCATGTAATATATCAAACAACTCGTAAAAACGTGTCATGAGTGAATATAACGAGTAAATAATGATACTGACAGTTCGTTTAGTAGCACGTGTTCTAATGGTACCATTTGATACCATTAGTTACTCTCTGAACTTTTAATGCTAAGATACGGCATGTCGTATATCAAACAACTCGTAACAACGTGTTATGAGTGAATATAACGCGTAAATAATGGTAGTCGGAATTGTTTAGTAGTACATTTTAATCGTGCTATATGTTACCTTTGGAAACTGTCAGTGCTAATTTATGGTGTGTAATATATCAACCAAATCCTTACGAGTTCTTAGACCTATTGTTATCCATAGCTTATTTGTATCAAGAGCATATTACTGTTAGGCTTAATAGTATCTAAAACTAAATGCTGTGAGACATATTGCTAATTAGTAGTAGTTAATCGCTTGCTTCAATAGTAGATGGTAACATCGAAACACTTTAGTAATTGAATTTGAAAAAATAATAAATGCTTACACATAATGCTTCATCAATTGAGGCTCACTTCGTTTAACATTATGTGGGAATGCCTACAAATTAAAAAAATTTTATTTGTTCAAATATATAAAGAATAACTTCACTCTCCATTTAACCTTTCAGTTCTTCAAGTTTATTTGTTTAAATTCTCTTTATACATTTGTTTACATAAATAGTAATTTACAATTTAGTTTTCATTTTTATTTTATTTTTTCTAAAGTGTTTTAAAATGTTGGTTAATTCTATATAATCTTGTATGATGCTATAACACGAAAATGTGCTCCCTTTGTTGTCCCGCATACGATTGTGACCACAGACACGAGTAAGGAGAGGATCCTTCAGTGTAGACATTATGTTTACTCGACATTTCGAGAGACTCGATACTCGTGCTTATATTTCCATAGTTCATTTATTCTAAGCCCTTATTCAGTATTACCGATGTACATGATTCTGTAGAATCGTCCATTGATAAATAAATAAAAGGTTTATGTACTGTATAAAATATTTATTTATTTGTTGCATCTAAAAACATTATCATGATTCAATGTTTCGGGTTGCAGATTCGAAACTAAGTCATCTTTTTCTTATGTTTGCAATCCAAACACACATTATATATATAGATTTCTCTTACAGTGCTGGAACCACCCGCATTTTGATCAATATATTTATATTAACGACATTGTATTATGTGAACTAGAAGCCCCAGTAATTTTAACTAAACAGATAAATTATACGTGCATAGCTAAGCACGACGACGGGAAAAGAAACTTCGAAGCTACTTTAATTGGTTGGGGGTGTAAATTATACAAACCAGAAGGTAAGTTGTTAATTCGTTATAGTTATTAACTGTTGTCAGCCAAGTCCTTTGTGCCGGTAAGCCTGAGTTAAGGATTGGGTAGACATTTTAGCAAAAGTCATAAATAACCTATAGTTTCGGAATCTGCCTGAATATGATTTAAGCTATCATAGGAATGCCACATGAAGGTTTGGAAAGTGCATAAATAATTATGCTATATTTTAAAAATTGTATCATAAATAATTTTCATTTATAAATCTAATTTAAAAATATAATATTTTTTATAATTCCTAAAAGAAATTATTTATTGGTGTTTTCCTTTTTACAGCTTTTTGAAATTGCTTTAATG
>JAHWFO010002925.1:25581-50676 GCA_023313115.1 Rhysida immarginata
TAGTTACATAGAAATCAAGCCAAAAACTGTGGACACAACTATACAAAGGAAAACAACTCTGGAAACACTATTCCACATAATAAATTTTTAAAAAATTTGTTTTTATTACGTGGAATAGTGTTTTCAGAGTTGTTTTTCTTTGTATAATGTTTAAAGAATAGTGTTTTGAATGTAATTATCAATTATATATTAAATTCTTCATGTACTCTAAAATTTCGACATCATCGATTTTCGGAATATTTTGAAAACAATATGACCACGTGGGTGATTTAATAGCTAATTTGACCCTGTGACTTGTCATCTTTTTACACTTATTAGTAGCTTTAAATTGCGCCACTAGATAGCCGCGCATGCGCAGTTTTGAAACGCTTTCTAGGAGGTGTTGGTCGGCTTTGGTACAAGGTGGCAAGCTACAAAGGACAACAGTGAGGACAACAAATCACAACGACAATGTACTGGTAGGTTCCCACTGACTTATATAGCAAACAAAGAGAAAAAAATTAAAACAACAAAATAAATGAATTAATACAGAGTGTCCGTTAAATCTCTCCTCAATGGAAAATGATGATTCCCACCGAAACAAGTACAGACGAGTGGACTTGTGCCTGCGCATGGACGGAAGGCACTTTCAAGATCTATCTCCTCGCTTGTGCGTACCCTCACTTCTTAATACAGTTTATTCCTAAGAGGTGCCATATTTTTACGTTTATTGGATTATTGCTTATGGTTTTCACTGCGGAGAGAATGTACGCACAACCTGTATATATAGAATATAACTCTAATATTAAGTAATAAACAAGGGGATTTGAACAACAAACAGAAGACAAAATAATTTATCACAATGCCTTAAATGATTGAAAAGGAAAGAAGATTTACGTAAGAGGACATGTTAATTTCATTTTCATTGGATATTTTACATTGCCTAACGCTTATCTTGATTGCTTAGGATTGTTTAATTCTTCTTAGAATTCAAATAAGCCCCGAAACTGTAGCTCATTTTGACCTTTGACTAAAACGTATACGCAATCCGGGGATTTTGGTTTACCAGCACAAAGAACTTTGTCGATAACATGATAATATTATTTCAGCCAAAACCTACGTCTTACGAAAAGCAAAATTGACTGTACATCCAGAAAGTGTTTGCAAAAAAGAGATTCCGGATTGGCAACATGACGGAAAGGCAGTCTGTGCTGGAGACATACTGGGGAGCCCACAAGCTTGTTTTGTAAGTAAACTTAAATTCTGCTTTTTAAAAAAAAATCTTGACAAATAAGATTTTTCTAACGGAAATTTTCTTTTAGGGTGACTCAGGAGGACCTTTTTTCATCGAGGATGATAAAGAAACTATAGTGTTCGGTATTATGTCTGGTCTTGAACCAGAAGCGGATAGAATTAAACTGTCGACATTTACTTTAATACCTGCTTATTTTAACTGGATCCGTTCTCTGTTACCAAAAAAAATAAAATTATGTACTAAATAAACGTCATTGGATTTTAAGATTCCATTGCTATTTCTGTATTTATATTTTTAACGTTTCTAAAGGGTCTTAAAATTCAGAGAAATGATATGTAAAGTATGAGTTTGTATACCTTATATACCTTGGTATACTTATCTTTCAATGCTGTATCTAACATTATGTATTAAACGAAATAATTAAATTAAACTGGACTCAATGCGCCAAACATAAGTTCATGATTTTAATAGAAAAAACAAAAAGAAAACTTCGTAAACTGGAATGGAGGGACCAAACTACCCAGCTCGTCGCCTCTACCTACTAAGCTACCGCGGACATGGGACAGCGAGGGTGTCTGCAAATGTCTTAAAGATTATAATTTAGTCAACGTAGAGGTTGATAATATGATAGGCACTCTGCTTGCAGATAGGGAGGGAAGTTCTCCTTTCCGGACCATCAGAAAAGTGATGAAAACTCATACGAAAGTAATAAACTTAAACTACAGTCAATGCTCCAAAAATAAGATAAGGCGAAGGGGATGACCCAGTTGGTTATAGCGACGAGCTGGATACTCGTGGTTCCTGGTTCGAATATAGGTCGCGGATATTTTCCTTCCTTTTTTTCCTTTGGACCACCACCATCAACATGGAAGACAGTAGCATGAATTAATTTGTCATTAACAGGACTAGAAATGTCATAGATCTGACAAAGCAGGATTTATCAAAGACGTTTGAAATTCGTCAACGGGGCAGTGGCCAATTCTTCTCGATAGTTCAAATTGACCTACATACTTTTTACATCTCTGGTTTTTTTTGGATATTTTTGATGAGAATATTAGCGGATATGAATTTCCATCCTGATCATCGACGTCTAATACGTACTCTGAAAAATGATGACCCTGTTCAACGCATTAAGTTTGTAGGAAAATGGTTGCAGAAATTGGAAGAGATGCAACGGACGAGTCAAAATTTATTCTATCTGTTTTATGTATATACCTTTCGCTATTCATTCATCAATATCGGAGGTAATGGTGTGAAATAATCCTTTTAAGACCGTTTTCCAATTATTGTTATAATATTATTCGCCATTTAATATAAAAGATAGTCCTGCCTTGCGAACAAGGAGCCGCGCTTTAACATATGCACATAAGACCTGTTTGATATCGACGCTTCCATGACCACGGTAGCTTAGTGGTAGAGCATCGGGACAGTAACCTGAAGGTCCGTTGTTCGAGTCCAGGCCGTGGTATTTTCTTTAATATTTTCATCTATTTATTCATCAATATCGGATGTAATGGTGTGAAAAAACATCGTAATACCATTTTCCAATTACCAAAATCTATGCTTCTTGGTTTGTTAATCTTCACATCTGCGTTTACTGGCGAGCAGACAAGCCACATATCAAAATTGACTATCGTCATCAAAATCCAAGGAAATTTTTTTGTTGTTGGTTTTTTGCTAAAGTCGTGTATAAAAAAGTCTTTCTGGAAGTTGGAATCAACGGTGATATCTATCTAGAGCTTTCAGAAGACAATGTTTATCCGTACGAAAATAATAACTTTTAACTGAAGTTAATCCTTCAAACATAAGGTAAAGATATTAATGGAAAAACGGAAGGAAAATCCGGCTGCCTTCCTCATCATTGTAGTACATCTGGCTTCCCATCTTGACTACCGTTAATCTTTAGGACACTTGGAGGTAGCCAAGAGAGTTGGTAGAGGCAATGAGCATTATTCACGTGGTCCGTGGTTCGAATCCAGGTCGCGAGATTTCTCTATCCTTTTTTTCCATTAATATCTTTACTGTTTAGCCTCTTTTGGAAGCCAGGTATCGTATGGCTACATTAAGACTATAGCAGGATGATGCAAATTCAAGCCCTATTCACCAGCACAACAGCGTCCCTGAAAATAACAAATGTCAAACAATAAGCAAACTCCCAAAACCGCAGTTCTAGCAACACTACGAACTTATTCATCAGCCGAATAATTGATACTAACGTGCTTTATAAAGCTCCACCACTCTCCTACTTAATATTTATGAAACATTTTAACCGCCCTCGATCAATGGTGCTTGAAAAAGAAAATTAACTTAGAATTGTACTAAATGATCATCTGAAACCTTACGCCTGTGAGTTCGTGGATTTGTTATTTAGCCATTTTTAGAAAACATTCAGATTAAATTAAGTCGCGTTGATGTTCATTAAATTAAATCATATTTATGATTTATAATTCATAAATTTAAAAGTAGGAAACGGAATAGACTTAGAATATAACATTTAAACTTAAATATTATTTTAAACATTTTTTTCTGAGTTAAGGATCGCTTGTTAATACTCCGAGAACGAGGTGTTGGATAAAGGAAGAGAATGTTTCAGTTACAACCCTTTGCGACATACAACCCATGGTCAAAAGTATGAGACCAAAGAGTACTAATGCATGAGTAATATTTGTAATCATTATATAGATTCAGATGGATTATTACATATAAATAAAAAATTCCATTTAATAAAGTATTCTTCTCTATAAAATGTACATGATACATTAATGAAATATAAATTTAGTCTGTGTCAATAAAACGAAATTTGGAAATCTGTATGAGACATAACTTTGAGACCAGGAATTTTGTGGGACAGAAGTATGAGACCAACCCCTAATAGCACAAAAAATCAAATGGAATTGGTCCACCTAATGAAAAAATTTAAAAACATGCAAATTATCTTAATATTTAAACCAGAAAGATGTCATGATTTCCACAAGATCCAGACAACATGCCGCCTACAAAAGAGCTGTCTTCAGACTTGAAAACAACAGTTGTAAATTTACAAAAGCAAGGCTGTTCCCAGATAGACATAGGGCGAGCGTTTGGGAATAAGCAAAGCTGGTGTCCAAAAAGTACTAAACAAATTCCATTCAACTGGAAGTGTGGACAATCTCAAAAGACGTGGGCGACCCAAAGCAACATCTAAACGAGATGACAGAAAACTGAGAGAGATTTGCAAGTTGAATAGAAACATGTCATCTAAAGAATCACAAGCAGAATGGAGGAAACATGGAGTTGACGTCAGCGCTCGCACAGTACGAAGACGATTGTATTTAATGGGGTTTAAATCATGTAAAGCCAAAACCAAGCCTCTCATCACTTCTAGACAAGCCAAAAGACGCTTAAACTGGGAAAAAGAGCTTGAAAATTGGACCAGTCTGGGAAAGTTTGTTTTCTCAGAACAGTGCCTGATTTGTTTTGGATATGGAAATAACATTGGCCAAAGAGTTCGACGTCAGCCGCATGAAAAATTCAACCCCTAATGTCTTCGGTCATCAGTAAGGCATCCTATTTTCTGCACGGTGTGGGGCTGCATGATGGCACGTGGTGTTGGAAGAATATGCATTGTAAAGAATACAGTGAATTCCAGTGCATATCAAGCTATACTGGAATACTTTCTTCTTCATTCAGTTTAAGACATGATTGGAAAAGAAGATTTTATTTTCCAGTATGACAATGCTCCTTGCCACCGATAAGCTTCTACAAAGGCATTGCTGCAGGACAACCAAGTAAACCAATTGGAGTGGCCAACCAACAGCCCGGACCTCAATGCAATTGAAAACATGTGGAATATTTTGAAGAAAAATGTTGCCAAAGAAGGCCTCACCAGTAAGGATGAGTTGACGACCTCTATTCGAAGATGCTGGGAAAAATGACACCAGATCAGTGCCAACAATTTGTACATTAGATTCCCCAAAGAATAAAAGCATTTATTGCAGCCAAAGGAGGGCCAACATAATATTAACTGCAGTGGTTTCATATTTATGTTTCAGAGAATGACTGGTTTCAAAATTTTGTACCATGAACGTTTTCAAATTTGGTTTGTTATTACTAATTAAAATAATTTTTTGTTAATGTAGATTTTGAATTTTATAGAAAAAAGTGTACTCTATTAAATGCAATTGTTCTTTTTTATGTGAAACTGATCAATCTGAATAAATAAAATGATTACTAATATTACTCATGCATTAGTACTCTATGGTCTCATACTTTTGGCCATGGGTTGTATAGACATAGGAGAATTTCCCGAAAGAAATAAGGTGTTTATAGAGATCGAATTTCTCTGATCAGGACTGCGGAGCAATTGAGACGTGAAAGTCGAAAACAAAGGAGTGAACCTTGGATTCTGAAACAATTAACATATGTCCAACAATTAACACCTCAATGTTGGATACTGAACAGTAAGGAAACAACGGATAGTAGGCGTTGCAACCATTGATTGACAAGGAGCACGCCTATAATCCAAGGAGCAGCCGACGATTTTCTTCGGTCATTGGTCGATAACCGTTCTGGCTAGAGATATTTGGAATAGCGATGACTTAGTAGTGAATTTGAATTCGTCAGGCGCCAGCCACCCTGCTCCGTTTACTTTATTGGATCGTCATGTCTTGTGTCACTGCGACCGCGGCATCAGAAGGTCAAAATTTATTAAGTTTTAATATTTATGTCAATGTTTTCAGAGTGCGCGCCACAAGGATGTTATTATTTTCCTCGAAGTACTCGTATATCTTTAAGTTCTTGATGTTACATTGTAAAACACTCGTTTCTGAATTTTTCCCTCTTACATATGAATTATTTCATCCAGAAAATTGTTTCATTTCATTCTCAAATGTACCGTATCCCAAATTGATGTATATACTCTTTTGGAACGTTATAGCTCAGCAACGAAATGAGATAAAAATGTAAGTTTTGTTGTGTATAATCCAGACGGCGCTGGAAAAGCATAGCAACACGTTCATCGCTGTTCATTTATGGCGGTGAGACTTTCATTCGATGAACGTAAATGGATACTGAAGTGTTATTGAAAAGTGGAGAAGGTTGTTGAGGTTCAACGACGTAGAGGATTGAATTTGATACATCACCCCCAACAATGGTAACAATAACAAAACTCCGAGACAAGTTTGAAGCCGAAGGAACGGTGAAAGATGTGTTGAAAGATCAGTGCGGAAGAAGAGAAGTTCCACTGACAACGAGAGTGTCGATGCCATTATGGAGGTTTTTGCATGATCCCCAAAGAAGTCACTGAGGCAATGCTCTCGTGAAATTGGTATCGCTAAATCCAGTGTTCATCGAATTTTGCAAGGTCAAAAATGGAAGCCTTACATTCCGCGACTTGTCCACGCACTAAATGAGGACGACTCAGATATGGGCCATTTTTAACATGTACGGGCTCAAGGAAGTTTAAGGAATAAAATACAACAACCTTATATTTTTATCTCATTTCTTTGCTGAATTATAACGTTTCAAAGAGTGTATACAACAATTTGGGACACCCTGTAGATACTTCTCTTGGGATTATATGAAATACTCTTATATAATTACACATGAATGTTTACACATGAATTTTTATTGTATTAATTCTAAGCTTTTTCATGTGTTCATTTTTACTGTATATTCACTTTCAGATATTGCAAAATTTCATCAAAAAAGAGAGCGAGCAACGCCGGGGATATCAGTAGGTTACATACGTTTGAGAATTGTTTCAATTATATTTTATTTGCCTACCCACAATTATTATTAAAATCTGTAGATTTATATAAACTGACACACTGTTTTTTGATATCCAGTCTTAATGAGTGTCAGATCGTCAGACTGACATGGCATTCAAGTACCACGGCCTGGCTTCGTGGCAGCAAGAGACAAGCCCGTCGTCCCGGCATGCAAACTCCCCGGCACGAAATAGATTGGCCGTGGAAAGAAAAAGCAGAATGAAGTGAAGCAATTGGTGGGCGGCGTGCGCAGATGCGCCTCAGAATCCAAACTGGAGGAATAAAAGGAGGTGCACCAAAGGAATGAGAGAGGTCTTCCGCCAAGAAAAGTTAAGGAATGTTCGTTCTCTGCCCACGGAATCCAGCTAAGGATCCAGCTGAATCCATTCTACTCCGACATCGAGCTACTGGCTTAGACAATGGCGAATTGCAGCAAAGTGCTCATTCAAGGAGACGAGTCACCCAGCCGCCATGTCGAGGATTCTCAAGAGATGGTCAGCAGTCAAGGATCAACAGGGAATCCACCACTTTTCAGATGAGTGAAAATTATGATTTATGTGATAGTGACAGTATTAACGATTTTGAACTCTTGTCTGTTTCTTCTGAGCAGGTAGACATAAGGGGCAACTATAAGAAGAGCTGTTCCAGACAATTTGTCAAGACCTCTCATTCTATGGAACTGTGTCGTAAACAGAAAGCAGGTGGAGCCGTTGAGTGGAAACGACGCCACCGTCATTTAAAAGAAATCTATCCTCATCGCCGTCCATGTTTGCTCCATGTAAACTCACGAACATTCTTACGAGGTAAAACAGGTTTTTATTCACCTCAATCTAACGAACATTTTGATACCAAAACACTTCATTCACGGACATTTAATACATGACGTGAGCATCGTATCAACTTCTAAAGAGTCCAGCAAGATTATTGGAGCCTCTATGATTATTAATGAACGACTGCTACAAGTAGGACCACAAATCCAAATCGCAACCCGTCACTTACCTCTTTCCCGTCGGAGGTCAAGTCCGTGACTTCAGCATTCCCGTCCGCTACGATAGCCGCGTTTCCTTTTGAGCTTAAGCGAGGAGTAATTATTACGGGTTTAGGAATTTCTTTTAAGTATTTATTATGAGTTTGTAAATTCCTTAGGCTTATGCGTCGAGGCATAAAATTTGATGGATTTAAACTAATATTGTGCTTTCTTTTTCTCGTTTGCTAATTTGCCTGCGACGGTAGACTAACCTTACAAGGTTGCCGCTATACAGGTTAGTGGTACTTGCTGGAGGAAGTCTCCATACGTCATTGTCAAACACATTACGGTGTTCCAGGCCGAAACTTCAAGAGGTATCCTTCACCCTCGGATCTCAAGCCCTTAGATTAAGGACGAGCTGAGATAGACGTTTCTAGCAACGACTTTAACTTGGACTGAATTCAATAATCTGAATAATGTTAAAATAGACATTCGATTATTTATGGATAGTTCATTTATTGTTGATTTCATTAAAGGGCAACTGACATCAAAAAATTTTTTTCACTAAGTCTATTCTTTATTAACTGCTGAACATAGCAACACATTTCATTTTTTTAAATTTTCGTTATTTTTATACAATAAAAGCATTTTTCGGCACGAAAATGAACGATCGCCGTCGCCATCTTGAATCGTGGTGGGATGTCAAAGGCGAAATGCTTTTTAAATCTTTGCATGAGACAATACCCACATAAACACTTGTAATAGGTTTGTTGGTGAAAATCGTTTATGAAAATGAATTTGATCACATGGAAAGGTTGAATTTACAAATAATAGATAACCCTATATGTATGAACCGGTGATAAAAATTTAAAAAAAAATTGTTTGAAAAAAAAAATTGCATAAAAAAAGCGATCTAGGAGATACATGAATGTTATGGAAATTTTATTTAACGTTTTAATTCTAATTTACAGTGTTTATGCAAATAAAATACTTATACATAATTCCAGGTGACTACTTCCATATTTGTAAGGATGAAACATTTAAAAAAATTGCCTTGATGTCGAAGTTTTGTTTATAGCCGCGTACGGACCGAGCGAGGAACCTCCTGAGGCTGCCGCGAGACAAAAACAGCCACGCTTTGAAGGAAACTGAGGCTGAGGCTCGCGGGAAAGATGAGCTACAAGTCGTCCGAGCATTTTATTACTCTCAGCTTATTCAGTAATTCAAAGATGACATGAGGCCACATGTACAAATAGCCATCACAGCTTCTGGATTAACTAATTTATACTGAGGCCCATTTGATCATCCATAAAAGCCGACAACGCTCATATAACGTTTTGACTCGGCAGTACTCGGGCGAGGAGGCGCGTACGTTCGAGCCACAGAATAACGTATTCCGAAACTGCTCACTCACTCAGTAAGCTATTAATTTCACAGAAGAAGGAAAAAAAAAGAGGAAAAAAGAATTAATTTACTTCGTCTTAATAAGGGATTTTTGATATCATATGTAAATGCTTGCAAAAAATAAAAAAGCAAGCATCTCCGATATCTAAATCGGTCATAGTTTTCCTATTAATATAACATTTGGATCGTTATTTGTCTGTCGAGCGTCGTTATTATAATGGAAATCCTTCAACCAAAAAAAAAAAAAAAAATTTAAGTAGAATAAAATACACGGAAAAATTTATTAGGAAAATAAATATAGTTTGATTATAAGCAGTTACCAAAACAGCTTGTTATTTTTCTAAACGAAATATAATTAAATATAAAAACGATTATATCGCGAAGGAAAATTTTATTCACCCCCTCCCTCCCGTCCTAATATTTCAAAAGAGCACGTAGACAAAGTAGAGACTTATATTCTTCTTATTTTATCATCTTTCTGTAAAACGTGAAAATAAAATATTCTGCAGTTCATGCTCTTGTTACTGCTGTCAAAAAATTGTAAAAATTAGGCACAGTTAGGCGATGAATAGCGTTGAAAAGAAACGGAATATAAATACTAATCCGTATGAGCGATAGCGTGTATTCGCCTCTGACGTAAGGCGTTCAGGTCTGCTGACGTAGGCGCTAATTTTTAAAATTAAAAAAAACTCTCAAAATAATATTTGAAAACTTTTTATGATATTTGAAAACTTTATTTTTTAAATGTCCTCTATAATTTTAGGACAAAAAATATATATGTCAAATTTTGATGTCTGTTGCCTTTTAAACTGATATTGAATAATCAACTGCCTTAATCCCTCTTTCCCACTATGAAACGTAATTAATACTCTGTTACTTATTTATACTTGACAATGAGAAGTTGTTACATCTAAATTTTACGTTTCATTCTTAGGAGCTTTAGTAAAAGACTACTTATAAGAATGCATGTTTGGTCTGTACGTTTATCTAATTGGTCGCCTTTTGCACTATTACTTGCAAAGAGATTAAATTTTTCAAATTTTTTTTCAGAAATATCGCCATCAAGGTCTTAGCTCGGCTGTAACAAAATTTTCAAAATTTTTCGTGGAGCCCTTCAAGTCGATTTCACGTGATAAATAGGTGACCGTAAAGAATACCAAGAAAATGTCATGTCATATAACAGTCGATTCCTCATGAATAAATTCAAACTAACTTTGTTTTTCTTTTAAGTATTTTTGACGTGAACACATGTACTGGGCGGTCGTTTTGTCGAAGCACGATTGTTCAGTTGATCATAATACACAGCGGTCTGAAAATCGCACACATCGAAGTAATAATAAAATTTTGTAAACATTCTAAGCAGGAGCTTTAGCTTTGAATCAGAAATACTTCCATTAACAAGAAATTAATCCCCTCGACTAGGGTGAGGTAAGTAACAGATCCTGCAGGCATTTATTTTTACCCTTTTTCAGCACTTTTTACTTCCCCCCAAGTTTTTTAATCAAAAAATTGATTTTCTCGAACGTATATGTAGAATATGTAAAAAAGCTCGTATGTTATTTCCTTTCTCATCATTTCCGATCGAATGACATATCACATGTCATATATTATAAAGACCAATTGACGGTCACTCTCGCAACTCCGACCCCACTGGAACAATTGGTCCTAAACTTCATAGTAATGTAGATCATGCCTAGAGGAATCTGGATACTGAATTTCACTCCCTTACGTACTGTAACGGCCCCGTCCTCCTCCTCCCGAGCACCTACCTCCGCAACTAACGGACGTACACGCGCCAAAATTGGAACGATTAACGGGCTGCGTGCTCCCAGTGAACCGTCCAAGTTGCGAGTAAATAGGTGGCATAGGAGCCGAGTTGCCAACAAAAGTTGACTTAGAAATTAAAAAAAAATAGGATTCAGTTCTTCCTTTACACCCAATGTGTTCTTATAATTTTTTCCAGATTTATAGACTTCACCAGTGATTATGACAACCTACAATTAATGAGTATTTTATTGACTGATGACACTGTTTATTAACAATGACTTTTCACCGTGTAGTAATAATTAGATGAGATGCCCGTCCTCGCCGAGCTTTTCAAAGCAAAACGAAATCGGGGTATCAGTATATATCTTCTCTAGGTATATACCAATGTTTAAGGACTTTTTAATTGTCATTGCATAAGCTGGACGAACAGAAGATTGTCGAGATTCGAATTCCACAAAATGATCAGTCGCCTGCAACGGTATTCTCGGTACTAAAACGAATTGTCCTGAGTTATCCCCGCTGATTATTGTAGCTTGTAATGAACCTGATTATTCGGAATTGGCTGTTGTATTTCTTAATACCCCAAATGTTCAACCTAATGACCGTCGACCCTACAATTTACCGACAACTTCGGACGTTGCTGTGGTTTTACCTGGCAGTGCACATCGTGATATTATTTTGCGCCAGCGCACAGATGGTAGGAATCGTCGGATTTTGGAAAATCACCCATCTTACTATCCTCTGCACAATGTGTTTATGTTTCCATACGGAAAGCAAGGGTGACATATTGCCGTGCAGTCGAAAAACAATGCTAATACCAAACGTGTTATGATACGCCCGTTTTATGCTTAACACGTTACGTACACGTTTAAGCTCGGCGAAGACGGGCATATAAAGGGTGTCCCAAAATTAGCTGACATTTTACTTTTTTAATAAAACACATTTTTCATTGGAAAATTTATAATATTTTTGCTTTATTAGAAGGTAAAACCGTGGAGATTACGAGTGATACAAAACATCTGACCATCTGACAAATGACTGCCCCGGCCTTGGTACCACAAATTCACTCTTTTGAGGAAATTTTCAATAACATGTTGATATAATTGCTGGGAAATTTCAGAAATGTTGTATCGAATTTCATCTTTGAGGTTCTCAATAGTCTGTGGTTTATTGATGTACACTTTATCCTTAAGATTAACCCAGAGAAAGTAGTCTAACGATGTCAAATCACATGATCCTGGCGGCCAATTCACATCACCTTGCTGCGAGATAATGCGACGATTAAATTTTTGAAGTGAATTTTTACAATTTGTACATGTTGTTCTATTGTGTAGTTTTGCATAATTTAACCTCAATGTTTAATAAAGACAGCATATAAAATCTCTACTCTAGTTGTACCACGAAAAATGGCGGTCAGTTCATTTTGGGACACCCTTTAAAAGAAAAATCGTACCTTCCATTGTATAGCTTTGACACAAACACGACTGGCCTATTGTTTTACAAACTTGCCTTGCATTGCTGGACATGAGCTATATATTGTTGGTTCGACGAAAACTCTTAACAATAAGCGTTATGGATTCTTCGCATAGTATAGTAGGATAGTATTTAAAAAAAGACGTTTTGTTTAAAAGACGATATGTCACCTGGATTTCGGGAGAAGGAGAGCTCTTCGAAACCGAAAGGAGATGATGACGCGGCCAGAAGACGTAAGATTTGGAGAGCCACTCCGAAAGCGGGAAGTGAATGCGAGAATGAGACGAGACAGAAGGTGTCATGGCAGCATGGAAGAAGGTCGGGAGGAACTGTGAACCAAGGCGAAACATCACATGATTCGATGAATAAAGGCGGAAATAAAGGACGTCGGCGGCGAACAGTGACTACGAAGGAGTTTCTTCCCAGCCGCGGAGAGACGTCAGACGCATCGGCAGCAACGGCCGGCGAGAGGAGGAATTTTCATCGACGGTGTGATACTGCGCAGTAAGGCATCACGTTAACTTCCTGGACAATGGCGGCCATTGCAGAGTTTGCTGGCACAACTAATTGGGCAAATTATCGTCGAAAGCGAAGGAGAGGCAACAGAGGCAACCCCTGAGGAGAAGCCGAACCGGGTTCCACGAATTCCAGCAGCGGGGATATCAGTTGTTGCGGAGCGGCGGTCACGTACGGACGAAAACCGGCGGATGCAAAGACTCATCACAATTCACGGTAGAATATAAATTACGTTCGAACTTTTTCTACCTTGAGTGGCATAGCGTGGCAGTAATAGACATACAAATTCAATGGGGTTCAGAGAGACTATTTCGTACGGCTTTTCGGCACGACGCCAACGCACTGTTACGCAGTGCCGATATTATTGGTGTTTATCCGGGATCGCTCGGTAACTACGTGTTTAGCGGCCTGGGAGGAGTGTTTCTTCGAACCGAATTGTCGTCCCCGTTGTTTTGAATAAATACTATCCAAGTGCGCTACGAGTTTGCTATCTGTGATATTACTGGTATGCCAATGCATATACGTGTAATCGAGCTATTTCCTTATTTGCGACGAAGTAAAGTGTTGGTGCTTGTGTAAGATAAAGTATAGCTTATTCCTGGTGCAAGAAGTTCATTTGTGCTCTTTGTGTTATTTATAGTTAAGCATAATTTCGGCTTAAAGAAAGTGTGTGTAGTGCTTCTTTTTCAAGTTTTGTGTCCAATGATTATTATGTTTATTGGCATTTATTTATGCTCTCAGTGAAAGGGGCACTTCTGATTTACGTTATAAAGTTTCCTCATCGGAGTCCGTTACCCTTTGTGGAAAGAAGGTCCCTCTCGACAGTCAACAAATTTTTTTTTTCTTTGGTGATAAGAGAAATTAAAAAGAGACGACGGCATTAACGCAGCGACAGGGAGTGGCGTTGTGTTACCACTACGTTTGATCTTCGATTCATCGAGCATCTTCGTAGGCTTCTCAACGAACTTCGAGTTTCGGCGTGCATCGTGACGTCACGTCGCATCGCGCTTCAACGTTAGCGACTTCAGAGGTTCGACAACAAACATTTGTATGAACTTAGCATCGGTCGTCTAGTGGACTCTATCAATTTCTTTCCTCGCCCGTTATCCATTGGCCATAATCTTCAGTTATTTGGTCTTCCATTGCTTCACGTATTTTCCTAAGCTGTGTGAACTTTTACAATAGTTTTCGCCAGGAGCGCGCATTGCCACTGAGTTAACCTCGCCTTAGTGCGTGCGGCTCCCCCTTCATTATTTGCAATTAACAATCTACTTACATCTTCACCAGCAGCGATTGGAGCAATCAATTACTTACCTGAACTTTTTATTGCTAATACCAAAAGACGATTAAGTGACTTACCAAACTGGACCACAGACTCATCATCTTGAGTGTGAACTATATTTACTTACTAAGTCAGAGCGATGACTGACTTACCGCTTATTTAAAACTTACCTACTTGATAACTCATCAGAGGACGATTAATTTTATTTTCCACTGCCAAATAAACTTTGGCAACTTTTCATTAAGGAACTTTATCGAGGCGCCACAACTTGGCGATTCGATGCATTAACAACTTTATTTTATCTATTTCAAATTGAATAAAATATTTATTTCCATTATTTATCGTTTCGCTTCTTTGTCTCATTCACTCTGCTTCATCCACGCGACACGATATAAAAAATAAGAAAATTTCGTACGTTCTTCGGTGAGCCTAAGAGAAGGGCGCACGAAAAACCTGTGTTCATCTCGGAGAGATATGGGATCGAATACTTCACGTCGACCGAGGATAGTTGGCCCCACAAAGAATACGGAAACGACGAACCCATCCGTTGGTGCCTAGAACGACTACAAAAGAGAGACTGAATAAGATAAGTGTTTTTTATCTTCTTAACTAAAAAACCGACCATTTTCCCTCGAATTTTGGTAATTAACGACAATAATTCAGAGGACATTAGAATTAAAATTCGATATAAGACGAGACATCCTTACCTGATTAAGTCAATGTCGTGTTTGCATGGTTCTGATCTCTGGAAGTATATAACTAGATTCCCCAGTAGACGTCCCGTTCAAAATTAGCGTTCGACGACAACTCAAGAAACCGAAGCCCTTATAGACGCCCCGTCGGAGTTGAAGCAGCAGAAACAAGTTATGTTTTGTCTTTATCACTTTTGGGTGCCCTCTTTCGAACAAGTCACAGTGTATTCCGCCGAGCTTACTAAGACAGTTTAAAGTAGAAACCTGAAAAGGAAAAAAAAAAAGAATTAATTTGGAGAACTTTAGTTGAGAACTGTAAATAATTATATGAGGAGAACTTATTTAATTACGAACCTTATACACTTTGCGCTTGCTTGCTATGAGTTTGGGACCGCGGGTGGGTACCCCTACTAACTCATCCCTAATTCCCTACCCGGTATGAATGTAAAGATATCTAAGTCGTCCCCCCCCCTGCTACGTGATCCGATGTGACAAAGCTTTACTAGCTGAAATCGACGAAGGCTCGAGAAGTGTACTTACCCGTTTTTCCCAGCGCGCCTTATGCCGAAACTTACCTCGAATAAACATCTTTGTAATGGAGACCTTGTTTCTAGACCACGAATAAATTGACTTTACCTGTGTCATGTGGATTCCGTCAACGAGAGCGAATCTTAGGAGATGACAGCCCCGGTGACGTAAGACGAACGCGTCACGTTGACGGGGTCATCCCGAATGAATCACGTGTTCGTAAAAGGAAAAAAGAGACAGAAAATCACGTGCTCGTAAATGGAGGTGGTCGAATGAACACGACGGAGATTACGGCAGTGTTAGCTCTCAGAATGGAAATAAGCCGAAAGTGTTTTGCTGGAATAGTCGAGTGCACGATAAAGGCTATGTGTCAAGGAAAATCCCGAGGACGCCTGCAAGCGAGCTAGACGACGAAAGGACGTATACAGTATGTGGAAAACTGTGACGGCGGTCGGCGAGCAACGCGACCGACGAAGACGACAGCGTTTGGACGAGCGTGAGAGGGAGCGAGACGAGCTTCCACGGAAAAGATGAGGTCAGATAGAAGAAATTTTATGCCGTTCCTCTTTCCGAGCTCCGACGACGAATTTTTCTACGGGTGGCGGCGAGCTGCCTTCAACCCCGTGTTTCTCGACAGCTGCGGATGGAATGTTCCCGTTCAACGAGGCCGAATTTGTATTTCTCCAGCGATTTACGTCTGAACACGGTAGGATTTTATTTATTGGTGACATTCCTTTATCGGTGCAAACTGTCAACGTTAAATTTCTGACCGTATTTCAGGTCAGAGTTAATAATTCCCTTTTAGAATTATTCTACGCCGTTTTTTGCCATGAGACGGCCGGGTTATTCGAATGTGACAAGATACTGGGTGTGTTCACGTTCTTCCTAGCTGAATATAGTTTTGGAGGAACGGGGGATATTATCACAGGTTTCATTACCATTCCCATAACGCCAATTAATTGTTTGTGGAGAATTCTTCTTCCTCGTCATAGGAAAATTGCCTGAGAAGAATTCCTCGGACTCATTCGCGTACTCTTTTGGATCGAGGCATTTGTTTTCCACTTCTACCTCAGTGAAGAGTGAGCAGTCCCCGTAATAATTTATGCCTTTTTACTACTGTTCAAGGATGTACGCACATGAACCGCTTATATTAAATTTATTTAACTAAAGAGTACCGGCGATACGATACCGGTTTCTTTATCGCCTATCTTAATGCGGAGTATCGCAAGGATTGCTCACTGACTTCCTTCTTTGTTTTCAAGACTAGTGTACACGACTGTGCACGGACGTGTTTGTCCTCATCTTTCGTCATTCCCTACTGAACGTTATCTACAAAGATGTACCGCTCTACCGGGACTCAACTACTTAATCCATTTTGAAGGCAGACATACTTACGGATATAAGTCCGACGACCAATTTTACCAAGTGATGTGATTCTTTGTTCTCCACAAAGTGCTTAATGGTTGATGATTGTGAAGTGCCGTTCAAAAATTGTGTATGTGCTACAAAATCCATTGTGGCGTAATTTTTGTGCGTTTCATTACGAAAGTGAAGTGCAAGATACCCCTATTAGGGGCAGGGTGATCCATAAGTGTGTTTAGTGGTGTCAAATTCTAGTGTTGTATTTCTGTGTTTGATTACAAGGGAATAAACCCTACTTTCAAATTCAGTCTTGTTGTGTCGCACATCGTATTACAAAGTAGTAAGTGCTATTCGCTTACAGTCTTGTAAGCTTATGTTTACGATGCTTTCAACATCATAATAAGCAATTATGTGTTGAAGTGCCAAGTGCTAACTGTGTGTTCGTCACACTCATATTTGTGCTTGAGAAGTGCAGCCAGTGTGTGCAGTCTCCCAGCGCTATTTCGAGGCAAAAACGCTAGTATACTTTCTCTTTTCCGAATCCATTTAGCTACGCAGGGTAGCTCTATCTACGCCATTAGGATTTTCCTCGAGCTCTTCTTGACAGCGTTACAATATACGACAAGTAGCGGGATTTCCAAGTTCAGCGTGGTTTCTTTGGGTGTGGTTTACTTACACGAACATTAATCCAATTCTTCTATTTGGATTCCTTTATCATTGTTTTGCTTCCACTGTATAAACTTGATTTCGCAACAATAAAGTTTACCGTTAATTCTAATTTCACGTTTTGTCTCTTGTCTTGCTCTGCTATATCCACGTGACAACCTGTAAGAAAACGAAAGTTTGTAATTAAGAAATCGAAATGACTAACTGAGACAGTAAATCGAAATATTTGAAAGTGGCCTTGTAGGAAAATTAAGATACTAACCGTAACAGAGCTAATAGAATTCCTCTGTGTGAGCGGTTCCATTTAGTTTAAAACTAGCCCCACTATTTGACTTTACCGATTAGAAATTCATCCCAAAACCTGTTTGACTTGCAGAAGCTTAATCCAAAACAAGGAAAAAAGAGAATAAAGAGACTTTATTATGAATTGATAAACAACAGTTATCGTTCAAAGAAAAAGTAATTACAAAGAAAAGAAATGAAATAAGAAAAAGAAAAGAATTAGAACTTACCTGAGAACTTTAATATTAACTAGAAGCGAACCCACCCGTTTGTATAATCGGGAAATAAGCCATTGTTAGATAACCCATTGTTAGATTTTTTCTTTGTTGTGACAACATCCACCGTCGCTGATTTTATATAAATGATTCGTTTAAAACTTTATTATTTTTTTTGTATTGGCCCTAGGTTTAGTGTGAGGAGCTTAATTTCTGTGGTTAACCATTGTTAGCCATTAAACTCCTTCCTTCACCAGTTTAGGAGGGCACAACCAACGAAGTGTTTTGTTTTATTGATACTTTTGTCTACGATCACGAAGTGGGAGGGATTTCGGTGATTAATCCGACTGTAGTTTACCCCGATTATTGATTACCGTCGAATCTGTAACGGATGGCCTCCAACAGGACCGTTACAGTACCTAAATAGCACATAGATCTTTTGTTCCCTCTGTCTCCACCCCCCCTAATTCCGACCCCAGTGCACCAATCAAAACCAAACTAAATATCTACATTCCGAAACCTTCTACCCAAAAAATGTAGCTCCATTTATCCGCTACTTAATAATAAACTAGATGGAACCCGCTAAAAATTGACGGCAAACAACTGTGTGGTTTCATAAACAATCCTCTCCACAAAGACGTCACAATAAAGAACTTTGCTAGCATTGATGATCAAATTAACAACAATTACATACAACTATAAAACAGATCGCGCCAGGTGCCGCATAGATCGCACTATTCCCGACCTATTCCCGACTATACATGTATATATAGAGATTTTCATTGAAACTGAATACGAAAGTAAAGTTTCTGTCTGCCGATAGAGTGGCGCTGCAGGCGCAGTTGGGCAGATTTAGAGTGCCTATAATAAGAGTGTGGCCAACGGGCTTCTCGGCAAACATGTTTTATCCAACTTGGGTTAAGCTTGTATGGCAAAAGGAAGATTATATAGGAATAAATAACAATATAGAGACCTAATTTCGTTGAAACTAGTTAATGACAAAGAAATATAACATTTAAATAACATTTTGCTAATTCTGTAGACATTAATCAAACATAAACAATAATACAGGAAAAATAAAACATTACAAATTTTTTTTATATGATAAATGGCATGAAATTAAAACCCCCATAGACTATGTAAAATTCAAAATTAGTTGTTTCGTTAAATTGTTTTATTGTTTTGTTCAACTATATGAAGGATTATATGAAATTTTAAACCTGTCCTTATACTGGATATTTAATTTTCAAATTTTATTGTTGAAGTGTAGAATATTTTCTTTCTTTTTTTAATGCAATCATTTTTACTTCAACTTATTATTTAAATTATTTTCTAATTATTTTTTACTAAAAATATTTTTAGATTATTCAACCAAAGTATAGAATATTTATCAATAAACTTATATTATTATAAATAAATATATAATTCCATAAAATACTACCTCTGTCCGAAATTATAGTGTACATTTCAATATTATTTTTTTTGTATGGTAAATATATACCATGTTTTCAGACTGGTAATATATAATTAAATATTACAATTTAAAGAAATCACATTGTAAATCAAGACAATAAATTAAGCTCAGAAAAATTTTAAAATAATCACATATTTGCGATTAATATAGAAATCTATATAAATAAAAGGCAATGTTCATATATGTGTGCCCTATAGACTCAAAAACTACTCGACCGATTTCGCTGAAAATTTCACAGTTTGTTCTTATTCGTGCTGGGAGTGTTTAGAGAATGGTTTGAATGAAATCTGATAAGTAGCACTGCTGTTTTTGAGTATGAAATAGATTTGGTTTATGGTTGTTTGCTTGCGTGTGGGAACAATCAGCCCATCGTGTTGGCATCAACAATAGGTTGGTCGTGTTTGTATGTTGCGCCAACAATGGTGGATGAAATTAATGCTTGCCGTAGCCCACGAAAAAGACAGGCCCCAACACTGAAAAGTCACCTGACCATCTTTATCGTTGGCTACGATGCTTGCCTTAATGATTCACGTTTTAAGGGGGCTAATTATAAATAGTATTAAATAAATATGAGGCAATGTTTTATGTATGTGCAGTAAAGACTCAAAAACTACTGGACCAATTTCGCTGAAAATTTCACAGGTTATTCATATTATTGCCAGGAGTGTTTAGAGAGTGGTTTGAACGAAATTCGACAGGTAGATTAGGGTAGATTAACAGGGTTCTCCTCAGGACCTTATAAAGGGACGAGCTGCCTTGCTAATTTTGGTTCCCACCCGGCTGAATACACGAAAAGCTGTACAACACTGCATAATATTTTAGAATATCAATTCTCCACAATCATTTACAATCAATTCTCCACAATCATTTAAAAAATTGAGAAAAAACCCAACAATGAACAAGAAAACACAAAACATAATAAGTATTAAAAAACACTCTACCCCTTCCCTATTTACATTGAAACTTAACCACTTAAGTACAATGGCATTTAATTTGTTATTCCAATTTAAAAATATTTATTCCAATGTAACAGTATTTTTTGTTTGTTGGAAACAATGAAAGATGGATTGTTGCCCGGACCCCGATGATCATGTGATTTTTGAGTGCCCTGGCCTGTCTCTCGTTGGCCTCGAATGTAAATGTATGACGTAGTTAGTCATACCTACGATAAAGAAAAAACGTATAAAATCTTCTCTGCTAATGTTCAATTTATATTCAATAAACTATCTCGACTCGAGATTATTCTTGCTAGTGAAAGTTTTTTTGTTATGTGTTTGTGTGAATATTGGTGTGCCTTGAAGACGCAAAGTTTTGCTCAAAGGTTTTCAATGTGCAAACTATGTTTTGTAGAATTCAACAAAAAAATGGTGGTGTGGCAATTTTTGTTAAGGACAATATTAAGTATTCTGTGATCCATTTGAGTAAATACTGTCATGAAAGTGATTTTGAGGTAGTTGCTGTAATTATTGATTCTTCTTAATGCAAGATTTATTCTCGTATCTACGGAGTACTACAGACAATAGGGATGCTTTTCTCAATGCCATGGATAGTCTCTTGCTTAAGTTAGTTAAGATGAAATTACTAATAGTGAAATGTGGTGATATAAATGTAGATAAAAGAAATAATGAAAGCTTTGTAAGCCAGTTTTTAGATTTACTTAGATCTCATGATTGTTATTGTGCTAATCATATGCCTACAAGAGGAAATGTTTGTCTAGATAATGTTTTAACAAATGCCCCTTGAGATTCTATAGTTGTCCATGTCTTACAGCCTCCAGTATCTGACCATAATGATTTGATTTCAACTTTGACACTGGCTTGTGAAAATAAAACTTCAAAAAGTTTACCTATAGAAAAAGTAATACGTTCTTTTAGGAATTCAAATATGGATAAATTTTATTTGTACCTCTTAGAAGCAAATTGGAGACTTGTTATGGATAAACCAAATGCTATGATTTTTGAAAATTTTTTCCAACATTTTTTGGAGGGCATGACATTGTGTTTTCCGAGGAAAGTTTTTAGGATTATGCCCCATAGTGGAAACACTCGTGTTGATAATAAAAAGGACTAGCTTTCTGATGACCTTCGCTTACTAAATGAAAATGTTACACGTCTTTATCTTTTTTATCAGTAGGCCTTACGATATAATACCTCCATAAAATACAAAGACAAACTATCTGGAGGCGCGTAAAGTTTATAAACAAGCTATTAGGCAAGCCAAACTTAATTACAATTTGGAGTATATTGCATTAGCCGCTAATAGTTGCAAGGCAGCTTGGGAACTTATAAACACAGCCAGAGGCATTTCCAGCAGCAAGAAGACTCAACATAATCTTACACCAGATGATTTTAATAATACATTTATTTTAACTGTAATGGAAGTCTCTAAAAGTGTCCCAGCTACGATGACTACGTCAAATTTATTACTACAAAATCATTCAGTGCCACATGTGAGTTTTAAGTGGGGCCATGGGTCGCCAGAGGAAGTATATAAACCAGTATTGGAAATAAAAAGTAATGGGAGTAAAGACATTTACGATATTAGTAGTGATTTAGTAAAAATGGTATTGCCTGTCATTCTAGAGCCTCTTACAGCAAGTATAAACCAGTGTTTTTTGATCGGTCAGTTTCCTGAGACACTCAAGCTCTCAAAAGTGGTGCGTATTTATAAAAAAGAAGATCCTACTTCACCATGTAGTTATAGACTAATCTCTCTATTACCAACATTCTCAAAAATTATAGAAAAGATAGTGAAACGCCAAATTACCGAATATATTGAAAGTAACTCATTCTTTTCAAAGTAATATTAATGATCTAATGAGTGAAATTCTAGACGAAGATAATAAATGGTTCTCAGTAAATGGTCTTTTGCAAAATACCAGTAAACTGCAGATGATTTTGTTCGCTCTTGGTAATTGTCCGGTTATGGATACCAGGCTTAAAGAACATAGTTTACAGGACAGTGTTAAATTGCTAGGTATTATTTTGGACCCGAAATTGACATGGGCCCCACGTATTAAAAATATATGTAGCAGATTTCGAGAGTAATCTTTTTATTGCGACATTTAAAAAACCTAATTTCAAAGTTGTATTTAAAAATGCTTATTTTGTTTTCTTTAATTGTATAATCCTATATGGTATTACCCTATGGGGTAATGGACAGGATGTTAAAAACATATTATTGTTACAAAAAAGGCAGTAAAAATTTTATTTGGTTGACACTCTTTAGCTCACTGTAAACTTATATATCTATAGTTGCTTGGTCAGGGTTAAACAAAATCTAAATGCTTATTCTCCAAGAAATAAAACCCATTCTTATGTTACTAACAATAGCCAATACCTAGATCAGCTTTACTGTAGACTTATTTTTATCAAAATATAATTTTATACATTCTTATCAAAACATAATTTTAATAGATTTTATCAAATTAATTTTTAGATTTATATCAAAAACTTTAATTATAAAATAGAAATTGTCTCAGAATAAGTCTCAGAATAAGTATTCTTCAATGAGTATCAGGATATTCGATAAATTGCCAACAACCAGTCATGACGTTAATCTAAACAAATTCAAATTGGTTGTATATGACTGGCTTTTATCTAATCCATTTTACGAATTCAGGAGTATCTTATTAAATTCTAAATTAACTCGTAAGTTTATTTTTTTACTGTATTCCTGTTTAATCCTATTATTCTTACCTTGTACCTTGATGACTTATGCACTGTATAGTGTTTTTGACTAATAAATTGTATTGTATTTATTGTATTGTTAAAAATAACTAACTAATGTTCGGCTTATTATTAAAAATGGCTAAATAATGTTAGGCCAATAGTTAAAAATGACGAAATAATATTAGGCCTATTGTTAAAAATGGCTAATAAAAGTTAGGCCTATATTTAAAAATGATGTGTGGATAGAATCAAAGGAATTTCCATTGTTTATTTAAACCAACTGCAAGTAAAAGTTAAATATTCAAATTTATAATTACATCTGCGTCACAGGTAAAGCTCCTTGGAATGCTTACAAGATTTTTTCCGACAATGCTTTGCAAAAATGATTTTTCTCTCCTGACTTTTATGGTAACTTTGATTGAGAAGGGATGAATGGCTCTAGAGTGGAAAGAACATAGGCGCAGTAGTTTAATATATTCAGACGTGCGAGCATTTCATTTCTCATTTCGCGCGTGTTTGGAAAGATTCGTGTGAACGCTGCATTAGAATACGTAAATTCATATGCACGTTGTCTCCATTACTGTATATAAATTATTACTCTAATATTAAACAACAAATTTTTATATTCTTCTTTTCAGCATATTTGAAAATCGTTTTACAGGTTATATTCTTGTACTTATACAAGATTTTTTCCGCGCGCAGTTCGTGCGGTAATTAGTTTCAAATTCAATTAATATTGTTGCAAAGTTTGCACATTTAAAATTCAATTCATATTGTTCCAAAGCTCAGACATTCAGACTGTTTCGTGTGACGAACTGACGTGTTCTCCGTTTATTTATAGTGTGATAAAAATTGTTGCTCAGATAACAAAGGTCAGGTGACTTTTCAATTCCGGCCAATGACGTATATTAAAGACTAGCAAAGGTACCCGGCGTTGCCCGGGATAATTACACTTGTAGGTAAACAGAACAATCTCAAAAAATTAAATTAAATTTTGAAATATCTTAAAAATAAACATATAAAAATGCTTAGAATTAATACAGTAAAAATTCTTAATGAAAATTCGAAAAAAAAAATTTTTTTAAAGGCCCATAATGGATAGACCTCTCCAATAATTTCTTACTATCGTAATCCGACTTCAGATGTATACTTGATGTTGTTACAATTCCCTTTCTTCCCTCGATGTGTTGAAGCAAAACTTTGGCCATTCATCACTTTATGTAGTCTAGCGATCGCCGATTCTTCTATTTACTTGCTTCCGATTTGCTCAATACAGCACGGAGCTAAAGGAGTACTTCCTCTGTCGTCTCTCCACTCTTTCTCAATAGTCTGCTAACTCTTCATTATCGCCAGTTACTGATCATTTTTAAAGATTTTCAAGAAATGTTTAAGTACGTAGAACTCTCTTTTGTAAGAAAAACCTGAATAACAGGGATTCTATGCATTGTTACAAATTGAAACTTATCCATATTGCATCATCATTTTATGTTCATTGTTATAATTCTTGGAAAGGATTGATTTATCATTGCATCATCATTTTGTGCTCATTGTTATTGGTGAATTGCGTGCTGATACCATCGTTGATACCTATTGTTGTAAAAACTTTGCCTTGCATTGTTGGTCATGAGATATTTCTCATTAATATGCCTTGCCATAACCATGAATATCGATTTTTTTATCGATACTTATTATTATTTTTCTGAAATCTGAGATAAACAGTGACCTTCCTCATGCTTTGATGGTCAAGAATGCAAAATTTCATCAAGACCGGAATAAAACTGTAGATTTGTATAAAAGAAAAAACCCACCCACAAA
>JAHWFO010002925.1:61175-99893 GCA_023313115.1 Rhysida immarginata
AACATTATAAGCTAAAAAATTATGTATGGGAAAAAGGATAATAATTTTAAATAAGATTAAGTGAGAGAGAAATGGAATAACACTGTATTATTAAGGTATATTAGTAAAAAGTAAATATGAAGGAATAATAAGATATAATAATATTAATATTAAGAAATACTTAATATCAATATTAAGAAATAGCGATAATTACAGATAATAAGAACAAGTCTTAAGTTAAAGTCAAAACAGGAATAAGGGAGAACATACTGATACAACAACTGAAAGAACAGGAATAAGGGATGACTTGATGGGCGGCAGGGAAGAAGCTGGCTTGAATTTGGCGGGGATCAGTGGGCTGCAGGTGGGGGAAAAAAATTTGGTGGCTGGGGGCTGCAGACTGGGATGGGCAAGGAGCAATTGGGGACACATCCACCCTCGACAAAAACCCGGAATTGCCAACAACAACTCTATCTACGATGATCTAGGGATGTCCCACATTGAATCCCATGTCCACACACTTCTGATGAACATGCAGCCGAAAATGGAAATCATTAAAATGCTCTTGTCTCCGGTATTCTGGATCACTCATTCGTTGTTAAGGGTCCCCTCAAGTTTCGAAGACCCGTCATATCCTTGATGTCTGTTTCGATAACATAAGCAAGGCCATCTTCCTCAACTACTGGATCTTTTAGATCCTGTTGATTGGGCTCTCTATTCGTCAATCTACAATCCGACTCTCGTCCTTGTCTTGTATGGATTTCCTTTCTGGAAGACTTAGGAGATTCATCAGGCTTCTTTTCCAACTCAGTGTATATTCATCTGGTTTACTTTTTGGGTGAGCGTGCAAAGTGGGCTAGGCTCCTGGACCACTCGCGTCCTTTCTTTCCACTTCAGTGGTCGATTGTCGGTTTAATTTTTTTTTAATTGACTTTTGTCTCTCATCGCTGAAGATGGCTACTTGGTAGCCAAAATACGTATTCAAATCTCCTTGTGGGTTTGAGGTTCCCTCCGATTTTGGAAGCTAAAAGTAGCATAACGTTATGATGTACGAATCCTTCATTTTCTTTACATTATTTATAGTCCACTTAAAGTTTATTTTAAGAGGCAGAAGACTCCAGACACAAAGAGGAATAAACAGCTTAATTATTTTTAATTAGCTTCAAGGATGATCTTTTCTATATTATTGTTTTACCTACTGCTTTTTATACACTAACAAGGGAACCCCACATAGCCTAGGCTACGTATGCTGAAATTTTTTCGTTTTCGCGTTTTAATTTGAAAGAAACACAATTTCGCACTCTTGTTTTGCAAGCATCTATAGTAGCTTCAGATGAGTAACATATTTCAATTTGGTGGAAATCTGTGACATACATGTTCGAGGGATTCCCTTGTACAGTCGACCGTCGAGAAGTAGACCTCTGAAGCTGCCGGTTCATTGATAGAAATAGTGGTGAAAGGGTTTCTGAAATGTCAAGATCAATGACCTAGGAAAAACAACTGGACTGCGCTGGCGCTGTTGGCTCCTTACTAGAGGTGAGCCCACCGGCAGTCGCAGCGCCGCCATGTTGGGAGGGAGAAGTACAATATAAGCAATGTGGAGTAAGTACGTTTTTGGCTTCTTCTCCTTATAAAATCGGGGAGTTTTAACATTTTAATTACTGATATGATTATTAGGTTTATTTCCTTTTTTATATAATTAAATAGAAGAATACTCCAGGTATTTAAAAGCCTTGAAAATTGTGTAAAAATTACTAGTGACAGTAAGTGACTGCATTGTTGGAATGTTAATATTCACAAATTTATTGATGAGCAAATAAAACATTTCTGGATACATGTGATCTGATTTTGATTTCTGTTTCTTTATCAGAGAGTTTATTACACAAATGATTCATTCTTATATTACTGTAACTCTTAGAAATTAATTTTATCAGTCTAAAAACATGATTAGTAGTGGGGAAAAGATTTGTAAAGATGCTCATCCAGACTACTGATAAATGGCTTTTGGGTAACTTCGTGAAAAGCACAAGAAGAAATAATTTCTGCAACACTTCTTGCTTGTGTTGTTGTTTGCTGCCATCATCCTTCGAAAGCATCTTTCCGTGATTTCGCAAACAAACATCGCATCCTGTGAAAATAAACGGGTAGCCGAGGTTTGTTTGGTCTGACCCGGTCGTGAAAGTGCACCGGGGTTTATAGTGAAATGAAGATAATGTTTGGAGAAATAATTGGAATTAGGGTTTAAGGTATAAACACACACATTTAATAAGTACAGTTAATGTAATATAAAATCTTCAAAAGTAAGTTATTAAATGGGTTAAGTTATTACACACTCTTAATATTAAATTCTTCCATTTTTAAATATTAGAAAAAATATCTGGAATCTGCTTTTATTCACTTAAGTTAAAGATTAACTTCTTAAACTTTTTAATTAACATTATTCTATTCCTCAATAGGCTCTTTAGCAATCTTTTATTATTTTACAAATTAGTCGTCATCTCATGCACTGTATACAAAATCTCAAGCATTTTAAACTGATAATTATTCACTCTTTTTCTCATTAAATGAAAGTTAAATAGAATAAAATTTCTCACAATTTAGCATATCTACAAATCAATGTTTTTTGTGACCTTTGTGATATAAAAAGAATGAGAAAAGGATGTGCACCATTACCCGGTCTTCTCGGTGACTCCGTCGTCGCTCGTTGCTCGCTGCGGTGAGTGGCGGGGGGTGGCGTGACTTCTTTCTCGTCGGGCTCCGCGAAAGTTTTTAACTAACATTTGGCTTAATTCATAACAATAGTCAGAATACTAGTTATTTTTTATTTGTTCTTTTGGTAGGGAATAATAAACTGTTTCTAACTAAAGGTAGTTTTCTAGTGAAAGTGTTTCACCCTAAAACAACACACGACTTTTTCATGGTTTGTCTCCTCTTCTCCCATTCTGTCAGACAAAACCTCAAAACATCAAACTCTTCGTAGATCTCGCCATCAACGTCAGGTTCTCTGTAGATCTCGCTATCAACTGCTTAATGTCCCTCTAAAAATTGTAAAGAGACGCTGCTCACAGACGATAGAATAATCATCGTTGATTGGTCAAAAAATTTAATAGGTGCTCAAGAATTGATAGACACGGCACAGAGCTCGCTATCGAGGAGGAGGGGGGGTTTCAGGGTGAAAAGATGATCTCCACTCGACTCGACAGAGCTAACTGTAAATTAACGCCGCTGTCAACCAACTCTGAAAATAAAATACCTCAACTTCACGGACGTATTGTTTAACAATTCCAACGGTTTAAATTATAATCTGTTTTATAACCAAAATTATAAAATCTTCCCAAACTGTTAATAATCTTCATCAGAGATTATTATTGTTCTTAAAAGATGGAACAATACAAACAGAGGGTGCGGGTCGCCACATAACTATTTACTAACTACATTAAATAATAACAATATTATAGGAATTCAGTTCGTATGGATGAGCGAGCAGTGAGCATGAAGGAGTTGGCGTGAGTAGAGTGTAGCTCGTGCGCAAATCCTCGCGCGCTTCACTGTATCACTCCTGTTGTTCCCTCCACGCTGACAATGAGTCTCTGTCAGCTGTATCCGTCCGCATAGCTCCTGTGATCGCTACAACTGTTTTATTTTCTCATCAATAAATTTGTGAATATTAACATTCCAACATTGCAGTCACTTACACTCACTGTAGTATATTTTACACAATTTTCAAAGCTTTTAAATACCTGAAGTATTCTTCTATTTAACTACATAAAAAAGGAAATAAACCTAATAATCATATCAGTAATTAAAATGTTTAAACTCCCCGATTTTATAAGGTAAAGAAGCCAAAACTTTACTTACTCCGTATTGCTTATATTCTACTTCTGCCCACACTCCCGGTGGCTTCACTCCAAACCACGCCAAGCGCAGTCCAGTTGTTTTTTCTAGGTCATTGGTCAAGATGCACGCGACCGAAGGAGAAAAAAAACCAAAACAACTAATAGGAAATGAAGCACGTGACAATGCAAATCGTAGCATCGTTCTAGCAAATAGGCGATTTCAGTAAAAGGAGATTCAAAAGGTTTATATCTGTTAAATCTTCTGAACCATAGTTTATATACAGTATAAATAATTTATATATGAAATTATTAATATATGCGAAAAAAATTATGCGAAATTCGCTAGCATATGAATTTATTCTAAACCAATGAGGATTTTAATTTCTCGAATTTATTTATTTATTTATCTTAAAATTTAAATTCCTGAAAAGAACTGTTTAGAAGTAGGGGAAAGTCAGGGTGAATTGGAATCTTCTGTATGATAATCACCTTCCCAAGTGTCCAAATCTTCCGAGTCTGCACTGCCAAGCTAATTACTAAACGTTGAATCTTGGTTCTATAATTGATCTTCGCAAATTTTAGCATAATTGCATGTGAAAAAACTTTCACCCCTATTCCACTCAGTGGACTGGCAGCATCAGTGGTCTACCTCTTGAAGGTAGTTGTTTTCTCATTTCTTCAGAGAGCTTTTTAGACGCTTCAGCACGTTTCACGCTAAAAGTTTTCTATCTTGATTACAAAATAAACAGTTTTTTTAAAACCAAATAAGTCATGGATCACATACCACTTTCATCACGTGCAAAGAAAATAGTGAGCTCTGTATGCGACTATTTTGAAGAGGAAAAGAATTTCAATAAAATGATCATCAATCCCAAGAAAGTGATACAACGAACAGCAATTGCTGCAGGAGTATCAGAAAAAACCGTCAAACGAATTCGAGCGGAAGAAAGAAACCTGGCCGACAGCGTTAAATTTTCGTCACCCAAGAAAATTAAGAAATAGACCCCAAGAATAGATTTTGACGAATTCGATCAAGCTATCCTAAGAAGAAAAATTCACGAGTTTTAAACATTGAAAAAAAGAAGTGCCCACAGTCAGCAAACTAGTTCTAGCGATGAAGGAAGCAACAGGTTTCGATGGAAAAGAAGATTTTTTGAGAAAAAAGATCAAGGAGTTGGGATTCGGATTCAGAAAATGTCAATCCAACAGATCTATCTTGATAGAAAAGCCCGAAATAGTTGCAGCAAGGCGAAGATATCTAAGAAATATACGAAAAGTTAAAAGTGAGAACCGCCCAATCATTTATTTGGACGAAACTTATATTCACACTACTACTACAGTGTCGAAATGTTGGCAAGGGACAAATGAACAAGGAATTCTTCATTCTGCTAGCAAGCGATCGAGATTCATCATCGTTCATGTGGGTGGAAAAAATGGCTTCATCATGAATGCAGGGTTAATTTTTAAAGCCGGTCTAAAAACTGGAGATTATGGGTTGAAGAAAAACGACATGAATTCCACAAATTTCCGAAAGTGGGTTGAAGAAAAACTGATCCCTGGACTACCTGAACATTCTGCCGTGGTCATGGACAATGCTCCATATCACAATGTTCAGTTAGCGAAAATACCAACCACTATGTCCAGAAAAGTAGAAATGGTAGACAGGCTTAAGAAACATCACATCCATTTTGACCCAACTTCACTGTGTGACATTCCATGTCAGTAGGTCCGTTGCACCCGGCAGAGGGCAGTAGTTATCCCGGTGAAAAGTTTGTGTGTTGTGCTTGTTTTGACGTAGAACTACGTCTATCAGGGGTGCAGCCGAGGAAAAATTCAGACGCGATTTTTCGTTCAAAAAGTGATGTACATATCTCAGTCTATATCTTTCTATCCCTATATCCTACAACTATGGTCATTATCTCGTTGGAAAGAGGAAGGTTGAGTCTTGAATAATAAGCAAAAAATTCACCAAATGAGCCACTGGATCAAAAGTTACAGCAAGTTAAATTTAAGTGAATTTTATGCTCGCCATCGTAATAACGGAGTGGCGCTGCTGCAGCATATACGTGTGCGGCGTCTATTGGAACTAATTGGAGCTAACCATGGCCTACGAGAAAAGGCCTGTGCATTTAATACAAAGAAGGCCTGTGCATTAGGTATAAAAACATGGAAACACGAGCGTTTTAAAATAATATCATGAAATCCTGTCACCTGCCGGCGAAATCAGTACATCATCTATATAATGTATATAAAAATGAATTGCTCTTCGTTAGTCTCGCTAAAACTCAAAAACGGCTTGACCGATTTGAATAATTTTTTTTTGTTTTGTTTCCTCTAATACAGGGGTGGTTTAAAACAAATAAGAATAAGGAAAACCAACCCCTAAGGGGGGGGGGAAGGGGGATTGAAAATTTGTAAACACATTAACTGGTGTTGCATTGTATACTTAACATATTAACTGGTGTGGCACTACAAAACGTAACACATTTACTGGTGTGGCACTACATAATTAACCATATTAACATCTTTTAGGGAGGGGGTAACGAATTGTAGAGTGTGCTATCCATGTAGCGTGATATCTCCACCATGACCTACCTAAAACCTTCCCAGGGTCCATCGGAATTACCATGAAAAATTTCATCAAGATTGGTCTAGCCAATTTGAGATGCATAGCGATCAGATAGGTCCATGCGTGTTTCTTTCTTACATAAATCTATAGTTTAATTCCAATCTTGATGAAATTTGCAAATTTGATTTTCAAAGCAAGAAGAAGGTCACTGTCTACATGAGATTTCGAAAAAATAATATTTATCGATAATAATTCATGGATTTAAATTCAAATTATGGACCAAAAATATATATCTCCTGACGAACAATGCAAGGTAAAATTTGTGCAACAATAGACTGCTCTGTTTGTTTCAACAGTAGTGATAGCAACACAGAATTCAAAAAATGATACGGCATTAAATACAAAAATTGGAGAAAATATACCAGATTCAGCCAATCAAACAGTTATCTATGTAAGACATTTCATTAAGACATGTAAATGAATCTTAAGACTGATCATTTTGTAAACTTCATTAACAAAAATATTTTGAGGACACCCGACTTACATGCATAAATCGTTGACCACTCTCTTATAAAATATAATATTCTTCGGGCTTTCTAATTTCCTGACCATAATTTAAAGTTTCGCCTAATGGTCGTCAGCATACAGCTGGAAGGATCTTCCTCCTCTGAGAATCAGTGAGAAGGCATCGGAAATTTTAACAATACATTTAATTCCTGTCCTTTGTGGTTTTCTTAGAATTGATAGTTGTTAGAATTTAACATTTTCTTGAAAAGCTTTAAAAATGAGCAGTAAATGGAAATAATGGGAGAGTTAGTAGACTATTGAGATAAACAGTGGAAAGGCGGCAGAGAAAGCACTCCCTTCACTCGGTGCTGTATCGATTTTTCCAGCACACTGCTTCAACTAAGCAAGTGGTGAGTGACCCTGTAGCCGTCGATGCAAATGTGCCAACAGAGAAAAAACTGCGACTGCCAGATCACACAAAGTGATGAATGCACCAGTTTTGCTTCAAGACCTCGAGAGCAGAGTGTGAATTGCAACACTTTACCAATTAGAAAAATTGATGGAAAAATTCCGCGACCTGGATTCAAACCAGGAATCCCAACTGTCATGGTCGATGCCTCTATCAATTGGGCTATCACAGACACTTGAACAGCCATGTTGTCTTAAAGACAACCAAGTTGTCAAGAAGGAAAGCCCAATGGGAGGTGGGCACCGGTTCACAGATCGTGAATTTCTCCTATCCAAACCAACAGAAAGTTTGATGAACACACAATAAGAAATAAAGAAATTAAACTGGAGCAAACACCAAACATCAGGTAAAGACTACTTGGTTGTCTTTAAGACACTTAGTGATAGCATGGCTGCTCAGGTGTCTGCGATAGCCCAATTAGTAGAAGCGTCGACCATGACAGTCGAGGTTCCAGGTTCGAATACAAGTCGCAGAATTTTTCTATCCATTTTTCTAATTAATATAATTTACCTGATGCTTAGAGTTTATTCCAGTTTAATTTCTTTATTTCCTAACAGTTTATCAATTGTTGGAATTGCAGAATACACAGACACAAACGATCATGTACATCCATCGCCACCCAAGAAGAGAATTTTGGAATTGTGGAATTTTTAGATAAACAAATGAATTTTTAATGGTCAGGTCACACAAAATAGAAGAACTACAGCCATAGCCAGGTCTGAAAAAACGTCAGATCAAACTATTGTTTCATTTTCATTCTATTTCCTCCCAATTTCGTAGCCATACACATTATTCCACACATTGTTTCTCCTGCACTATGGGTAAATTCGCTCAGCTATACACAACATTCCAACACGAACCGGGGAGAACTGTTACAGGGCCATCCATGAGGAACATTTTAAAAGTTTTTTTTCGGTTTTTCTATATGAATTTTTACTGTTTTTATGTGTTAATTTTTACTATATATTCCCATTCAGATATTGCAAACTTTCATCAAAAAAGAGCCCGAGCAACGCCGGGTATATCAGCTAGTCATTTAGATAAAATCAGCGACGGTGGACGTTGTCACAACAAAGAAAAAAATCTAACAATGGGTTATTTCCCGATTATACAAACGGGTGGGTTCGCTTCTAGTTTTCTATTAAAAATATGTTGTAAAATAATAAAATGTATATTATTTTAAGCAGATTAATTATTTTAAGAAATGAACTTTGAATTTTGTTAATTTCTTAAAACAAAACAATAAATCTGACTAAAATAATATATGTTTTCGTGGATCAGCCGTGGCTTTCTTCACTGTGTCTTTCTGTGGCTTTCTTCACTGGACTGTGTGTAAATGATTAACGAGGCTTAGAAGAACACTCGAGGGGAAGAGAGGGTTGGGGTAGGCGGGTAAAACAATAACAGGAGGGAGGGGAGTCTAGGAGATTGCTGCATTCGTAATTTAAAACCCAATGGGAATAGGAGAGTTCTGGCCCAATTACTTGTGCAAACGGAAAACAATGCAAGACTGTATCTAGAATAACTCAATGGTAGATTATCAATACGGCAGGTATGCCCCATTTCATATCAATTGTTACTTTTCATATCACAGACCCATTCTTCACAAAATTGTAATGTAATTGAATATAGTAACTTTTTTTTAAAATTTTGTTCTTTTTTTCGCCAAAAAATACACACTGACGGTAACCAATAATAACATACAGTAGTAGTTCTACGGCTTAAAAACCTGCGGCTTTGGCAGTCACCAGAGCCTCCGTCAATTTTTTTTTTTTTTAATTTGTATTTTGTTAGTGTTTATTGGTTGAGCTGCTTATGAGTCTTGGTTATGCTGGAATGTTTGTTGCAGGTAGTGAAGTGATTTGGTGTGTCTGTTTGGTAGAAGGGGGTGTAAGTGAGTAATTGTTTAAGTGCGTGTCGACTTTGTGGGGTGTCTGTTGTCGTTGTTCGTTTGCTTTTGTTTTTGCGATTTTTTCGTTCATATAATAAAACTAGGGCGGACTGCGATTCGCGGAGCGCTTTCTTGACCAATAATTTAGAGTGAACCGTTATAGAATAAACCGTTGATGGTCTTCACTCGTGAAAATGCCACGTACGATAAGCCAAGTCCAAATTCTGAATCACCAATGTCTATGACTGCTTTATCAACAGTGATTCCTTGTGCTTTGTGTACGGTGATTGCATAGGCTAACTTAAGCGGAAATTGCTTACACATACAAGATACTTCTCCTTTTTTGAAGCCAACGGCGACCGGTAAAATGGGAACTGCTTCATTGGTTAATGTTGGTCCAGTATAGGTTGCGAATTTGACGAGAATGCACATCGGCAGTTCATTCAAGTGGTTGCGAGTTTCAGTTGGCGAGTAGATAATGTCGACAACCACACCGACCGCACCGTTACAGAGGCCTTTGCCTGTCCAAAGATTCCGTGTAAGCATAATTTGACATCCAACGGAGAGACATAATTGGGAAGACAGGCCTTGTGCCTCGTCTGAACTGGCCAGAGCTGCTGTTGCGTTATTGTGCATTGCATTGATCCTTGTTACTGGGGTTCCAAGTGATCTCAACATGTAGGCATTGTGCTCGTTCACGTTATCCTTTTTTGATTTGATTCGAATGCTATTTATGAATTGATGACTATCAATAGCGTTTACAGCAAATCTTGTTCAAATCTTGGGAAAAACTATAATATTTAACTTACTTTTCAATTGCAGATAATGCAATTCACGAAAAATGACTAAGTGTTGTAGTAATTTTATAATGGGCTTCTATGGAAAAAAGATATTGTGATTACGCTATGATTACAGCACTTAGAATTATAATATATACGTCAAAATGTAGATTCAATATTCAAGAATGCAATGAAATCGAAAAAATATCGTTAAAAGTTCTAAGAACTTCGAAATTTGGCCTTAAAAATCGAATGTGTAGAGCAAAATTTGCGAAGGGCTTCGCCGTATTTTGTATGTCAAAAATTCTATTTGCACGCGCAATGTTTGTTTACGTTTTTCTCAATGCATTCCTATGGGAACAATTGAAGGGTGATTATTCCTCGACGGTAGATCGGATTTGAAAAATTATTTTTTCTTGACCATCACCATGGCCATGCTCATGCACGTGCAAATTTTCATTGTTGTGACTATTACGTGTCAAAAGTTTTATGCGGTGATCGAATTACACTTGTCGACTGTTAACAGAGCTTCGCTCTAAAAAACAGATGATAAAAGTTCTAAGAACTCGATAAAATGGTCTCAAAAATCGATGGTGCAGAAAAAAATTTGCGAAGGGCTTCGCCATATTTTCTATGTTGAAAAATCTATTAGCGCGTGCAATTGTTTGTTTACATTTTTTCAATGCATTTCAATGGGAACAGCTAAATGGTGATTATTCCTCGATGGCTGAACCGATTTTTAAAATTTTTATTTAGTGACCATCAGGATGGTCATGTCCACCTGTGTGGAAAATTTCATTTGTCTACGTTCTCTGGTTCAAAAGTTTTATGCGCACAAAGAATTTTGATTTTCGCCTGATGACAGAGCTTCGCTAACGCTTCGCTCTAATCAGTTGGTTATTGCAGCGAGCAGTGGTAATTATTGTGTTCATTTTAAGTGGGGGAATTTTAAGTTATTATTGTGTTTGGGATTTATTCATTGTTTCTTGAGTTATGGCCATTCCCACTCCTTATATGGGGAGGGGGAACGCTCATGCTCTGTTGGAGATGCTATTATTTTCTCTAAAAAAGTTGTTCTTGTGTGAGAATGGTGGCAGTCTCCGTGCCTATTGTTGTTTACTTTCGATTTTTAGGTTTAGAAGAAAGTTTTGTTGTTGTCGATTAAGAACTGTGGAGAGATGCAGTCGCATTAATGACGACGCATAAGACTTATTTCAAAAGGAGCGGCCATGTTGGCCCTTGTTCGAATGAAGCCAGATTGGCATTTTTGTTGCTCCTGCATTATTTGCAATAGTCTACGATTTAAACTAAATGAGTTAATTAGAACATCGTTTAGGAATCAATGCATATCGTCATGTTAACAATTCTGGCTGCCATCTATTGTTTTGAAGTTGCGGTTGTCGAACGCATTCTGTCGCTATGGAAATGGTGCCAGGCAGTGAAGCCCCAGCGTATGCTAGGTAAAGAGCAATGATCCATGGGTGAGTGCGTTTTTTTTCTGCTGTTGCGTGAAGGAGGCTACCCCAACGTAATAGCAAGTGAATCATGTCGCCAGTGTTACCCCTGTTAGGAAGTTGGTGGGTCCTCGTTTGGTGTAGTGGTAATCTGTGCCTGGAATGTTCAAGTGAACTGAAACAGTGCGCTTGCCTTTTGAACGCTATGAGAATAACTGTCTTATTGATTAGGATTCATGAATCTGTTGAACATTTTAGGAATAAGATATAGATATTATGAGTTTCGTTTATTCGTACTAAATGGCATTTAGTTAAGTAGGAGTAAGAGTTATAAGCGGCTCCTGTTGTTTGGAGTTATAACGAGGGATCGAGAAGCTACAGGTTTTAAAGGGGTATACATTTCTAAGTGGTACAGGTCAGTCGTGCAACTATAGGCTGTCACAATCTTAGTCCGTGAAGCAGTGATAACTAGCACTAAGGGAAAACTGCTCTTGGGTGTGTTCCACACAGAATCGGGTCTTTCCGGGGTTCCAGTGATTCTCCCCCATATATATGAAAGGTCTCACCCAACGCTTTCATGCGCAATTTGGTTCAGAATATTTGTCGGCTCGAGGTCTGTGGGTTGAGAGTCACACTGGCAGGTAGCTTGGGCTGCTGTGCGGAGGTTGTATGTTGACAAACTGCCTGTTTCCTTGTTAACAATCCCCTATCGCAGCTCGCATCCATGTCATATAGCTCATGGTAAACATATAGTTGGCTACAGCCAGTTTAGGTAAAGTGGTGTTTAGTAAATTACTGAGGGGGCCCCCCCAAAAGAGTGTTAAATGTAATGTTGAACGTATAAATGCATGAGGCTAAGTTTTTGTGAGACGCTGTCGCTGCAAAGCTGTACTGTATTTTTTGGTATATTAAAAATTGTTCAACCGTATTTTGATGCGTGTGTTTGTCATAAATAGGCCAATAGGTGACCGTAAATACGATTCCCCAGAATCGTGATGAACTTGTCTCTGTGGAATCTCAAAGTTTTAGGCCAGAACGCCTAAACGCCTGGAGGGTGGGTGTATTTGTTGTACCTAGGAGGGATTTTCCTAGGGGATTGCAATTTTTGACGATCTTCAGTGGGAGCTTACAGAGGGGTTCGTCACAACTGAAAGCCGAATTATTAGAAACAATTAAGAAACACCATCCGAAGAAAATTTACGCCATCGATAATCTTGAGAAACATGGACATAGAAATCAGAATTCGGCTTACCACACAGATTTTAACCCAATAGAGTTGATCTGGAAACAA
Organism: Rhysida immarginata; assembly: GCA_023313115.1. Taxonomy (NCBI): domain Eukaryota; kingdom Metazoa; phylum Arthropoda; class Chilopoda; order Scolopendromorpha; family Scolopendridae; genus Rhysida; species Rhysida immarginata. The sequence continues at coordinate 73,951 of JAHWFO010002925.1, forward strand.
ATGAAAGATTATGTGAAAAATCGAAACATGTTACCGCTGAACGAAAATCAAGTTAATCATCTCTGTGAAACAGCGTTTGAAGAAATCGGTGAACAACCATGGTCAGAAGCATGCAGACATGCTGAAAGTTGCGAAGATCAATTTTGGAACCAAGATGTCATGATCGAAACAGAGATCGAACGTTTAGTGATTCAGCTTGGCAGTGCAGATTCGGAATACTCGGACACTTGGGAAGCTGAAGATTCCGATTCACTGTGACGCTTCCCTACTTCTTAGCAGTCCTTTTCAGGACTTTCAAAACTGTCTGGTTATCCAAAAGATTAGTTTCGATCATTTTTCAACAACTATTCGAAAAACTGATCTTCAAAATCAATTCAAAATTTAATCTCGAGCAGTTCAAATTTTAGGAAAAGTGTTTACAAATTCGACGTCCAAATTGGACAACATCTGAAACCAAAACATCAGGACTCCCAAAATTATTACTGCAGACCTAAAAAGTGAATTTAATCATACTCAATTATTTATTATTATTTTTGTCTTAAAACTTGTTTCAATTAAATAAATAATACATAATAAATAATAATATAATAATAATTTCAAATTAAATACATAAATTAAATAATTTCAAAATAATAATAATAAATAAATAATAAAGTAATCTCATTTTCCTTTTAATTAAATAAATAATAAATTCAATAAATTAAGATCCTCACTGGTTTGGAATAAGCTCATAAGCTAGCGAGTTTAAAATACAGTTCAAATCTTTTTTCCGGAGCTCTAATATCCGGACTCTCTTAATGAAAATATGGGGGAAATATTAGAGCATGAGAAATGACTTATAAATCCGGATTACTCATATAAGAGGACTCTACTGTAATTTTTATTTATTCTGGTTATATTTTATGTACTTTTATTATTATAATTATTATTATTATTATTATTATTATTATTATTATTATTATTATTATTATTATTATATAAAACTTTATATACAGGTTGTCCGAAAATAAATGGTAAATATTCATACACTTGAGAGAACATGTATAAAGAAGCATTTTTATTCCTATGAACAGGGTGTCGCAAGCCAACCCCCACAGAGATACAGGGGGATTAAAGTATGTTGCGCTGCCTGATTGTTGGCGTCCCGCAAGCGACTAGGTAATGTGGTGCAGCCCACATCTGTTCAAGAGATGTCAATTGTCCCGCCTTTTATTTCCCTTTGGCGGATTCTGGGCCGATTCTGCGCATAGAATCTACCAATGGTCTTTCTTTTCCTGCTGCTTTCTCTTTCTGGCGGGTCTATTCCGGCTCGGGGTCACAGCTTCTCTTTTCTTTTTTTTTTCTCGTGTAAAATCTTCGGAGTTCTTCTTTTTCGCTTCGCCTCCCCTCCGAGGATTTGACATCAATGTATGCTCGAATGGCTGCCCCTGTCAGGTCACTCCACAAACCTTTAATACCTTAAATGTCACTGGAGGTTGTAGGGTGTCTTATTTGTTTATTTCTACGTAGTTTAATGTTATGTGATGTGACTTGATTTTATTCCATTGCATCAGGTCTGTAGGCTCCAATGTGGGCTGCACCACATTGCCTAGTCGTTCGCGGAACGCCAACAATCAGGCAGCGCAACATACTTTAATCCCCTGTATCTCTGTGGGGGTTGGCTTGCGACACCATGTTCATAGGCATAAAAATGCTTCTTTATACATGTTCTCTCACGTGTATGAAAATTTACTATTTATTTCCGGACACCCTGTGTAATAAAATATATAGAAAAATTTTTATATACTTTTTTATACGGTATTATAATTACGGTTCTGAAGACTAAACAGATATAAACGTTTTGAATCTCCTTTTACTGTTAGCCTATTTTTTAGAATGATGCTATCATATGCTCTAAAGAAATCATTGTCACGTGCTTCATTTCCTATCAGTTGTTTTTTTTTTCTCTTTCAGTCGCGTGCATCTTGACACATCAGAAACCCTTTCACCCCTATTTCTATCAATGGACCGGCAGCTTCAGAGGTCTACTTCTCGACGGTCGACTGTAAGTGGCCATTTTATTATGGCCACTTGCGAGCTTTAAACAAATTAACTATGGCGCGACGCTGTTGTCGCTAGAGGGCGAGACTGATAAAAAATAAAGAAACCCCTAGTCACAGATTGCTTATAGGCAGATGAAACAATAAATGGCTGCGTTCGGATAACAGCCACTTTTTCCACCATTTCCACTATGTCGTTCGAGAAACCACCACCAGTGAATTCACGGCGTTCGGGATTACATGGAAAATTCACTTTTTCCTCGTAGCTCTTTCCACTTTTCTCTCTCGCCAAAAGCTAATGGAAAAAGTGAAAATGATATTGTACCCGAGGCCTTCGAGTACATTATATTGTTAAGTTTGAGATGTAGCCAAATTCATGCAATAGAGGGGACTAAAAACGCTTCTTCCATAAATACAGCAATTCAATTGTTAATTAAAACAACAGAATTTGCGCGTGTGCACAGACCAGGGATAAAAAGACTATGTATATAAGGCATGTTCAAATGAAAGTGATTGAAAGGGCACTGAGACGGACTAAATGAGAGTATTAATTTTTACCTCTGTTTATATGAAAGAAGAACATCTTATAGTCACTATTATAGACGTGCAGTCCTAAAAAAATCTCCATCTGCCGCAATACAAGACTCCCACTCGGGCATCAATAGGCTAATACTGTCCGCAGAAAAGTCAGTTACAGCGTCCTTAAACATACCCGAACAGCGTCCTTAACCTCCTCATCATTGGCGAATCGTTGACCTTTCAGTGTCCAACATGTGGCCTAGCATTGTCCTGGAGGAGGATCACCCCACCACTGAACTTACCAGGACGCTTGTTTTTCACAGCTTGACGCAAGTTTGCAGTGTCTTGGTGTATGCGATAGCATTATTACGGGTTTTGAGTTCCAATAACTCCAAAAGCATATGACCGTCGGAATAATAGAAACACGTAAGGATAACCTTCCCGGCCGAACTTTGCGACTGTAATTTTTTGGGCCGTGGTGACGATGGATGCTTTCGCTGCATTGTGTTCCCAAAAATGGCACCATGTCGCATCTACCGCGATAATCTTCTTCAAAAAACGCTTCCCGTTCACGACTGTAACGTTCCAGATGATCCAAACAGCACCCGAAACGCAGCCCTTTGTCCTCTTCCGTGAGCATTCGGGGTACCCACTGACAGCAGACCTTGACATATCCCAGGCTTTTCAATACACCAGACCTTGACGTTGTGATCCTTCGCAAGTGACCGTATGCTGATCCGCCTGTCCTCACGAATTGACTTATCTTTGTCTGTCTTCAATTGATCGGTATGACCACGTTTGCTTGGCCCGGTCGTGGTTTAGCAGCCGTTTCCAAACGACTTCATGGAACATTTTGGCCCTACGCAATACGGTTCCTTTCGAGACACATATGCTTCTCCATAAATATTCAACATCCGAGCATGAATGTTAACTGGTGGAATGTCCTCAGCTGTCAGAAACATTATCACCGCTCGTTGTTCAGTTTTGGACGGAAATTTAATAGGAGGGTCAATTGTAACACAAAAGAAATACAGCATAAGCCTAACGTAACTTCCCACAGCAGTGCTTATCAGAACAAGCACTGCTTGCCTTGTGTCTGCGCACTCCAGCCCGATTCACTTTCATTTGAACATGCCTTATAGTAAAGGTGTCGTCTCCCATGCAACTAAGCTCATAGTAGGAATGTTTGTTTTCTTCATAGAATGCTTTGAGCGCTGATGTCGCCATTGCCGCATACTTAATCATTGTTGTAAATTATTGTTGTAAGGATACCACCGAGAGAGAAGGCCTCCACAATGAAGGCCTCCAAACAGTTAGTAAATATAACCGGTCATGTGACGGGTGAGCGGTCTAATACTTATAAGAAAAACATAAAGTAAGAGTGTATTCATCTTGACGATTCGATTCTTATATGACATGCCATTATCTTGTTATTTTTTACGATCACCTTTTTAACACGTAAAATCGACTTGAAGGGTCTACCAAAAATCTTGAAAAGTTGATGCAGCCGATTTAAGACCTTGATGGTGATATTTCTGAAAACAGAATTTGAAAAGGCTAATCCATTTGACCAAGCGTGTATTTTTATAAGTAGCTTTTTTGCTAAAGCTCCTAACAATGCAATGTAAAATTAGTCAAATTTATTAATTAATCAATTATTAACTTTATTTTATTTTATTTGTTTATCCTTTAATTAATGTATTCTTATTTTATCATTTTCTTTTAAATAAATTGTAGTTATATTTTTATTTAGTTAATTTTTTCTATCAAATTCCATCATAAAGATTATATTTTATTTACTCATTAATATTTATAGCTTTGTCATTAATGCTAAAATGTATAATGCCGGAAAGATTAGGACGACGCCGCCACCTTAGTTTGACAGAAAAAACTATCAGTTTCACCCCCTGATTTAGATGTAAGAATTTCTCATTAAGATTGAATATCAAAAGACAATGTACCAGTTTTAATAAATCCACAGATTTCAATAATAACTGTGGATAAGGCAGATAAAATATAATTTAAACAATTCAAAAACAAATGTAACTAGCCGATATCCCCTGCGTTGCTCGGGCTCTTTTTTGATGAAATTTTGCAATATCTGAAAATGAATATACAGTAAAAATGAACCCATGAAAAAGCTTATTATTAATACAGTAAAAATCATGTGTAAAAATGTAATTCTAAAAATAGGAGAAATTCCAAGAAATGTATCTACTTTTGAGAATGTAATGAAACAATTATCCGGATGGCGTAATTCGTATGTCTTACGAGGGAATAATTCAGAAACAAGTATTTTACAAACCTCATTTCCATAAAAGTTAAAGCATGCAATACAGCAAAAATATTGATACACTAATGTATTAATTCATTTTACTTCACAAGAAGATAGTTATTGGGTAGGTGATAAATATTTCGGAACGAGAAGTTTAACTGATAATAATAAATGTTAGGTTTTTTTGCGAACTGACAGTTGCAACACACTCCAAAAAAGTTGAGACAGTGGGCGAATTGCCATTGCGAATTGACATCTCCCTTCCTTCTGATCACGCTGTGAAGCCGTCGAGGAACAGATGATTCCAATTTCTGTACCGTTGCAATGGGAATTTGTTCCCATTCCTGTTGAGAAGTGGGAATATACTGTGGATAAAGACATGATGCAAAAAAGACGAACCTCTTGTCCACAAACGTTTTAATGGGCGAATACGTATTTCGTTCTCTTTGAGATCACTATTCACTATTTTGCGTTGAATAATGATCTCAAAGAGATCGAAATACGTATTCGCCCATTAAAACGTTTGTGGACAAGAGGTTCGTCTTTTTTGCACCCATTCCTCTTGTACGAAAGTTTTCACCTGTTGAACTGTTCAGGGTCGGCGTTGACGTAACTTCCTCTTAATAATTCGCCATATATTCTCTACTGGAGACAAATCAGGACTGCAGGCAAGCCAATTTAACACCCTAATCCGTATATTGTGTAGCCACTGTCCGGTAATGCGAACGGTGTGGAGTTTCGCATTATCTTGTTGAAATAGAAAGGAATGGGTTCCAAAAAGACATCGCCGAGAAGACAACATATGTTCTTCTAAAATTCCAATAAATGCTTGTGCATTAACGGTGCCTTTGCAGATGTGCAAGTTTCCCATTCCATTGACACTCTTGCAGTCTAGACCATTATTGAAGCTAGCTTATTTATTGCACGTCGGTTTCAGGCAGGATTGTCGTTTTCTTCTTTGGTCGTAAGTACACGCCGACGATTTTCGCCAACAGCAACCGTAAATGTAGATTCATTGGAGCAGACAAGTCGCCACTGAGCGTCAGTCCACTTCATATAGGTGAGTGCTCAAGCAAGGCGTTTACGTTTCTGCAATGCTTTTACGAACACCTTTCGTTTTGCAAAATAGAGTTTCAACTTATATTTTGTGATCTACGGACGAACGGTATTTACCGATAAAGATTTTTGATAGAAATCCGCGAGCTCATTCCGCACTTTCTGTCACTGTTGAATGTCTGTTTTTAATGCAGTGATGTCTGAAAACCCAAAGATCAGAATAGGTTTTCGTCCTTGCCCTTTACGAACGGTGGTATTTCCTTGTCGCGCGATTATGAAAACATTGACATAAACATTAATAAATTTTGACCTTCTCACGCCGCGTTTCTCAATGACACACGACCTGAAGGCCTAATTAATAAAGAAAACGGAGCAGGGTGCCCGCGCCTGACGAATTCAAACCCACTATTGTGACGTGCCAAAGTTGGTTATTTCAAATTACAGTACTTATCATTAAGTGACCAACAATGTTACGCTAATAAATACTTGGGCTTGTCACACTCAGACTTGAATACCAGTAAGTCGGAAGACTGGAATGTGGGTTATAATATCGCAGTGTGGTAATTAAAGCAATTTATTGTGGTAGAATCAATTTATTTAATATTTTATTTATTTTAATCACATTTTAGATTCTTTAGTTTAATTTCTTTATTTGATTACATTATAGTTCAAATATGTGTTAAATCATTTTAATTATATATGAATTAAAGTCTTATCTTTAAATTAGTTACAATTATAAATCATTTAGGACAATTGGAACCCAAATTGTTATAATTCTTAAGTTAAATATTTATTGCTTCACAGTATTCCTCAACATTAGTTCATCAAATTATTTAAGCTATTTTAAATACTTATTCCCCTTTTATTCCAACAATCGATCATGACTCCTATAAATTTTTATTTATTTATTTATTTATTTATTTATTTATTTATTTATTTATTTATTTATTTAATAGGTTAGAAAGTAATTACAATAGTGCCCTACGAGGCCAGTATGATACAAACCAGGCCAGGAGGGCACTGCAAAATAAAGCCTAGAAAAATAAAACATGGTTAGTAAATAACAAGTAAATAAATAACAAAATAGAAATTCATACAGTTGGAATTAGTTAAAACCGACTAGGGCAAATGTAAACAGATTAAAACAAAAAAACAAATAAAGCAAATAAGATAAAACAAATAAAACAAATAAAATAAAACAAACAAATAAAGCTTCTGAAATTATAAATTTAAGGTAAAGCTGCCGCCACGTAAGTTGAACGATCTTTTTGACATGCGAAGTAAGTCTTCTCATCAATATGTTTTGTCTGGATTTTACCCATAATGCACTTGTTGTACTATAGTAAAGGCGGAGATATCGTAGAAACGTGGAGAGCTATTAAAGATCATAATATAAAACAAATTGTCTTCGAATCGACTATTCTGCGTCATTTTTTAATTTATAAATTTATTAATTTCATTTATCTGTTTAAAAAAACAACGAAAATAGAAACTAAATACGAGAGTGGGCTGAAAAGTAATGCCTCCATGGCTATAATTTTTTTATTTTTTAACCGATTTTCAAAATTCTTTTGGTATCTGATACTCACATTTCTCCTCTAAGTAATGCACAATTCACTTTTCGACATAGTCCCCATCCCTTTCCACGCATTGTACCAACGCGTGACTAGTCGGGTGAACCCGTCGGAGAGGAATTCCGAGGTTGTAGTCGACACGAGGATTGAATGGCAGCTTTGGATCCTCTTCTGCAGCACGATAACACCCGTCCGCACACGATCGCCACACATCAGAGGGGGTTGCAGCGCCTACAGTTCAAAGATGAAAAACTGCAGTTCAAAAATGAAAGACTTTGCACCTTGCGACTTTCATCACTTCCCAAAGAGGAAAGAGCACCTTAAGGGGCATGTGTTGCGTTCTGACGACGAGGTGAAACCTGCCGTTCGGTCTTGGTGTCGACAACAACCCCGGAATTCCCCTCCGACGGGTTCACCCGACTAGTCACGCGTTGGTACAATGCGTGGAAAGGGATGGGGACTATGTCGAAAAGTGAATAGTGCATTACATAGAGGACAAATGTAAGTATCAGATACAAAAAGAATTTTGAAAATCGGTTAAAAAATAAAAAAATTACAGCCATGGAGGCATTACTTTTCAGCCCACCCTCGTACAACCTGTGATAATAAAGTTCGGTGAATGACGGCTTATTGAGAGTGGATTGCTCGCTTTAAATGAAACAGCAGTTACTATCCTTCAAAGTAATTCCCGTCGATGGTAATGCACTTCTGGGAATGCCTGTACAAGTCCTGGAAACTCCTGGCGTAGTCGTTTTTAGGGATAGTCTTCAGCTGGGTCGTAACATTACGTTGGATGTCTGGCCACTTCGGGGGGCGTCTTCTACGGTGTTCCGGCCTCCTCGGAACCGATTAAACCACTCATAGACTTTTGGCGCTTTCTTTGTAAACTTTTGTCATCATTTCATGAGTCTCTTTCGTTCGCTGATCCATTTTGGGTTTCGACCGCGCGTACTACGCCTTCTCTCTTCAATGTCCTGTTTAAACACAATAAACACACTCGCAGCGCTGATTCTCTCATATTTGTTTAAACATGGCTCGACCTGTCTGGGGCAGGATACGACGATGACCGTTAGCAATTTGACTTCATTCACCGAATTTTATTGTCACAGGTTGTAGAAATTCGAAAACAGTGTTTTGAAAACGAAAGCGGATGCTTTCATGGAATAACTAAGCGATTTACTTCAGTTATCGTCTATTGGCTGGCGTTAGATATGACGTCATCCTGTCGTTCAACTTATGTGGCGGCAGCTATAACTAATGGTAAAACTACAATAAAGGTAAAAAAGCACATAGGAGAACTATAAATGAACTCCAATGGACCCATATATAACATACAAATAGTTTAAGAGTAAAAATTAAATAATAAGATAAAAAAACAAGAAAAGCTTAAAAGAAATTACATCAACATTATTTCGCTAATCCCAACAAAATCGGGTCAACAAATACGAAATAATTAATAAATAAATTAATTATTATTATTATTTGACACGCGTGTCTCACATTTAAAATCATTATAGTAGTGGTATTTTAATAACTTTAATTGTATAAATACAATAAAAAGGGAGAAAATTAAATTTACTACTGCATCAGTTGTTGCCCTACATTGCCCTAATGTTCTGCTTACAATAATCAAAAATTGAAGGTAGAGAAAAAGATAATTTAAAATTACTGGCCAAAAAGAAGATAAGAAACTTTATAAAGCACTAAATGAATAATGCAATTTAAAACAAACACAGACATCTTAGGAAATTGGCAACAGAAACTCCAGTGAACAACAGTTTACTCTAAACATAAACAATGACATTATCGGTAATTATTGGAATAACATGGCAGATCAAGTGCGGAAATGCGTAATCTTGGGTAGAAGGCGTCAATTGGGAGCTTAGTCCGCATGTTATATTCGTCGTCACTCATCATCACTAAGTTTTCTCATATTGTCATTCATCCTCACATAGATGAGTCCTTAATCCAAGGAAAACCTGTCATACAAATTGTCCATCTCTACACAATGATAATTCAGTTATCCAAGAAAAAGAAACAATGTACAAAATAACTTTTAGTAAACTACATCATGGTGTTTACAAAATTGAGCAGAACTAGTGGACTGGGCAACGGCTGATGCAGAAGTGAAGCTCTCCGACAGTCACTGCTCAATTCTTTTCCTCTTCGACAAAGGATTGCCACGCTGCCGGCGTGCACGACACAGCTCAGCCTCTACTCAAAGCCTGAGCACGAAAATTTCATGCATTGTTACATCATCATACATAGTCATAATTTAGGGCTTATTATTGGTAGAAATGCGATTAAAGATGACTACGAGGCTAACGAGAAATACAGGCTGGCACTGAAAAATCACCTGACCAAAATAGGTCTATTAACAATCCAACCTTCATTGTTTCCAACAAAGGAAAAAACACTGATTGTTAAAATACAAGATGAATATAATGAAAGTTATATTGTTAATAGACCTATCTTGGTCAGGTGACTTTTCAGTGCCGGAGCCTGTCTTTCTCGTTAGCCTCGAGATGACTATCTATGACGTTTTAACAATGTATGACGTTTTCGCGCTCAGGCTTTCTCTTTAGGTGGTGTTGGCTCAGCTGCTGCTTGATGCACGGGCTCATCCATACGTACATAATGGATAAAAATTAAAAGAAATATAAATTAAACAATGATTTGTCAATAAATAAACATTGGTAAATTAAAAGTTCTATTAAAATATAATTATTATAACCAAATATAATCAATCAATTGCATGAGGCATGGTTGGATTCTAACCATCATTCTACCATGTCGCTATTCTAAATTCAAGTACCTTTAGCGATAACGGTTATTGAATCCTCGACCAATGACAGACGAAAGTCGCCAATCACACATTGGAATATAGGTGTGCTCCTTGTCAATCAAGGTTTTCAACGCCCACTCTTCGCGGTTTCTTTAATGTTCAGTATCCAGCAATGAGGTGTTAATTTTTGGACATATGGCTGTTTCAGAATCCAAGGTTTACTCTTTTGTTTTCGACTTTCACGTCTCCATCGCTCCACATCTTGTTCCAAAAAATTCGATCTCTTATAAACACTATCTCCTCCCGAATCCTTAGGTCTTTGGGGAAATTCTCCGATGCCTATAATTTAATACAAGTGGTTGTCGCAAAGGATTGTTAATGAAACCTTCTCTTCCTTCATCCAACACCTCGTTCGTGAAGTACTAAAAGCTATCCTTAACTCACAAAGAAAAACTATTTAAAATAATATGTAAGTTTTTATATCTTATTCTATTCCGTTTCCAACTTCTAAATTCAAGATTTTTAATTAAATTGCTCTTTAAAATACAGGGTCTTTATAATTAAAGTTCCGTTTTGACATGGCCTTAAAAAAACTACTGGACCAAAAGCTATAATACTTGGTAATATTATACAAGAGGGCATGGGAAGTTCATACCCACCACAAAAAGAAATTAGTTCAAAAGGTCACCACCATGGCGCTCTATGCAATGTTCGTATACGAAATTAGACAGTAATCCGGTGTAACCTGCTTTCAGTAAATGGTGGAGGCCACATTCAACATGTAACTAATTTTAGTAACGATTAAAGACTTGTGTCTTCGTGTCTAATTTCGTATACGAATATTGCATAGAGTGCATTCCATGCTGGTGGTGACCTTTTGAAGTAATTTTTTTTTTTTGGTGGGTAGCCTATGAACTTCCCATGCGCTCTTGTATAATATTACCAAGTGTTATAGTTTTTGGTTCCAGTAGTTTTTTTTATGGCCATGTCGAAATGGAACTTTAATTATAAAGACCCTGTATATCTCATCTGCATGCGTTTTCTAAAAATGGCTAAATAACAAATCCAGCGATCTCACAGGCGTACAGTTTCAAAAGATCAGTATAATTCTAAATTAATTTTATTGTTCAAGCACCATTGATCGAGGGCGGTTAAAATATTTCATAAATATTAAGAAGGAGAATGGTGGAGCTTTATAAAGCATGTTATTATCAATTATTCTGCTGATGAATAAGTTCATAGTGTTGCTCCACTGCGGTTTTGGGAGTTTGCTTATTGTTTGACATTTGTTATTTTCAGGGACACTGTTGTGCTGAAGAATAGGGCTTGAATTTACATCATGCTGCTATAGGAGTCATACAATACCTGGCTTTCAAAAGAGGCTAAGCAGTAAAGATATTAATGGGAAAAAAGGATAGATAAATTTGGCGACCTGGATTCGAACCAGGGACCACGTGAATAATGCTCTTTTCCTCTACCAACTGGGCTATCGCATGGATACCTCCAAGTGTCCTATAGATTACAAGTTATTCAAGATGGGAAGCTAGATGCGCTACAATGATCAGGAAGGCACTAGACTTTTCCTTCGGTTTTTCCATTAATGTCTTTACTTTATGTTTGGAGTATTGAATCTAGTTAAAATTATGATTTTCGTATGAATAAACATTGTCTTATGAAAGCTCTAGATAAGTATCGCTGTTGAGTCTAATTTCCGACTTTAGTGAAAATATAACAGTTTCCTGGGGTTTTGATGACGGTGGTCAACTTTTATATGTGGCTTGTCTTCTAGCTAGTAAAAGCAGTTGTGAAGATTGACAAACCAAGAAACATAAATTTTGCCTCGTCCGTCTAGATCACTTCCCGAAGAAGATCTGATTCCTCTTGTCACATGGATTTCAGCAGCATCAGCGCTCCGCGAAACCGAAAGGAGCGGATGACGCGACCAGAAGACGTCGGTTTCGTAGAGCCACTCCAAAACCATCACGGGAAAACGGAGGAGGAGAAAGACAGAAAGTGTCATGGTAGCGAGCTCGAAGGACGGAGAAGCTCGTCAGGGACGAATTACAGGAGTCCAAGTCCCCGTCAAAGCTCTATGAGAAAAGGGAGCGTTGGCACGACTAAGGGAACCTCGGTGAGCGAGTCGTTTCCCGACGGAGAGGCGCCCGACGAGACGGCGACAGCGGCCGGCGAGCAAGGCTGCTGGTATTTTCGTCGCAGCTTCTACGGAGGCCGTATCCGAAATTCTCAGCATGAAGGAGACGAGCTATTGCAAAATCTGCTCTTTAAAGCAATTGGGCAGATTGTTGAGGAGAACGAGAAGGAAGCCACGACGACGAGGAGTCATGAGAAACTCAACGAGCTACCCGTAACCCCTGCCTCGGGTTCGGCAACGAGTGGAAAGTTCCCGTCGTTGGAAAGCGACCAAGTTATCGTGATTTGGCTGTCTGGTGTATACTATCGGACTTTAAATATTATTCAGCTTAACTCAATAGTGCCTGTCAATGCCTATGTGAATATTACCAATTTCGAAGCAACGATATTAGAGAGGTTAAGGTACTTTTACGCGACGTCCGTGACGTGAAATCTATGTCGTCATTTGGTTACACGTTGTTGACGTGGTGGACGTGATTTTAGAGAGGTTAAGATATTTTCCGTGTGCAGGATTTTTGTAATACGTCTCTCTTAGAAAGCTTCACCTCACGAAAAAAGCCAACGTGCTGACCGCGTGGGACGTGAAGGGTTCACGTTAACGTCACACCAAGGTCGAATTTTCTGACGTCATTCAAACTTGACACGCACGTCGCGCTCAACACGTTAAGGCATCTTAACCTCTCTATTGACTTATCAAACGGAACTGTTTCAAGAGGCGTTCCGACATGACGCCGTTGGTCTGAACGAAAACCCATCAGTGATAGGGATTTTTCCGTGGCCACTGAGAGTTTATCTGCTAAGTGGTTTGGGCGGATTATTCCCTAGGCAACTGATAACTTTTCCGGCGTTTTAAATCGACGTGCGGCGAGAATTTGAGCATAGACTTTTTGATAAGCACCAATGCAGCGGAACCATTTTGCTTTCTCATTTACGAAGCGGTCGGCGTGCGGGTGTTTAAGTGTTCTTCAACAATGTTATTCACCTTTGGGCGTGATCTTATTGAGCTAACACCGGTTATTTGTTTGTGCATCTAGATTTCGCAAGCTTCGCAGCTAGACGACGCCTCGCATCCGTTCCAGTCAAAGGTGGTAGGAGTGTTTCACCTGACAGTGTTGGAAGAAAGCTGGCTTGGGCCAGTCTTAAGTCTGTCGACAGTATTGTGTGTGTGTGTGTGTGTGTGTGTGTGTGTGTGTGTGTGTGTCTGCTCTGGTGCTGTGCTAATTTAGGGTGTATCCACGATCATACGACGTGTTAATGGTGGTTTAATGAGTGCGAATGTGTCATCTGTTATTTTATTCTACTTTTATGACCATTTGTGTGCATGTCGATGGTACCTCTTAATTAATGAGATGATGGCATAAAATTGTTATATCTTCGATTTCAGTGCTTGCAAGTGATTTGCCAAAATAGTGCGATAGAATATAGATTCAAGTGTGAATTGTGAATCGACGAATAAGGTTCAGACCTTTCCCCTAAGTGTTGTTTGTGCTTTCCAATCTGTTGTTGCCGGCTTATCAAGGGGCTATAATGGGCCTAATTTGGGAGCTCTAACGTTGTGCTAGACAAGCTCCGTAACGAAAGTGTGTCGACCTACAGCGACGCGTTACGTTAACGACGGAGTTTATTGTTAACGCAACGACTACAGTTCGTTTCAGCCTTCAAAATATCTGGTGCTTCTTGTTTGCTGACCATCCGAGTTCCTCAGTCCAAGGATTAACTTTCTTTCGACATCATACTCATCACCAATGAGCGTCTTTTATGATATGAACTCTTAACGTACTCCATACATAAGCTAGTTTACAATATTTCTAAATGTATGCTATGACACCGAGTAACCTAGCCTCAGGTTCATATGCTACCTCGCCATATCAATCTACATTCGGATTCAATTTGACCGGCTCCGAGCTTTATCTACTTCCTCGCAGATTCAAGGACTCGTCCTCACGTACTTTAATTGGTCTCCATTACTTGAACTGTGACGTTTATTTATTCCCGTTCAACTCACGTTTAAGACTTTGATTGATTTTTTGCTTTGGTTGCCATTTCGTCAAGTCGACGGATGAAAGAACAGTGCATATTTGTTTTTTTTTTGTATTTTCAAGAACAATAACTGGTAAAAGCGTCTTCCACTGCAATATTCTTGATCTAACTATTTATGACTATTGATACGCTTCAGTTTTAGTGTATACCAGGTTTTGTTTATTTATTCAGAATAAAAAAACTTTATTTTTGTTATTATACGTTTTCGCTTACTTGTCAATTTACTCTGCTTCATCCACATGACACGTCTCCCAAATTCTGCAACCATTTTCCCACAAACTTAATGCGTTGAACAGGGTCATCATTCTTCAAAGTACGTAGTAGACGTTGATGATAAGGATTAAAATTCATGTGCGCTAATATTCTCATCAAGAGTATCAAAAAGAAGCCAGTGATGTAAAAAGTCTACAGGTCGATTTTAACTTTCGAGAAGAACTGGCCCATGCCCCGTTGACAAGTTTTAAGTTACAAACTGTTTGATAAATCCTGTTTTGTCAGATCTATGATATTTCCAGTCCTGTTAAATGACAAATTTATTCATGCTACCGACTTCCTTGTTGATGGTCCAAAAAAAAAAAAAAAAAAAAAAAAACTAAGAAAAATTTCGCGGCCTATATTCGGACCATGAACCGCGGGTTTCCAGCTCGTCGCTATTACCAACTGGGTGGCACCTCCTTCGCCTTATCTTATCTTTGGAGCATTGACTCCAGTTTAAATTTTTTACTTTCGTAAGAGTTTTCATCAGTTTTCTGTGGTTTTGGAAGGAGGACTTCCCTATCTGCGAGCCGAGTGCCTATCATATTATTGGCCTCTACGTTGACTATCTAGTAGTCTTTATGACATTTGCAGATATCCTCTCTCTCACATTTCCACGGTATCTTACTTGATAGAAGCGACGAGCTGGGTAGTTTGGTCCTTCGATTCCAGTTTACGAAGTTTTCTTTGTTTTTTTCCTATTAAGATCATTAACTTACGTTTGGAGCATTGAATCTATTTTGATTTATTAATTTCGTTTAATACATAATGTTAGATACAGCATTGAAAGATAAGTATCTACAAACTCATACTTTACATATTATTTCTCTGAATTTTAAACTTTAAGAAAGTTAAAAATATAAACAGAAAGAGCAATGGAACTTAAAACTCCAATGACGTTTATTTAGTACATATTTTTACTTTTTTTGGTAACAGAGAACGTATCCATTTATAATAAGCGGGTATTGAAGTAAATATGGTCTGTGCAATTTTAAACCCGTCTGGTTCAATACCAGACATAATACCGAACACTATAATTTCTTTATCATCCTCGATGAAAAAAGGCGATCCTGAGTCACCCTAGAGGAAAATTAGAAAAAATCTCTTTAGAAAAATCTTGTTTGTGAAGATTTTCTTTTAAAAAGCAGAATTTAATATTACTTACAAAACAACCGTGTGGACTCCCCTCTACGTCTCCAGCACAGACTTCCTTTCCGTCACGCCGCCAATTCGGAATTAGTTCTCCACAGACACTTTCTGGATGTACAGTTAATTTTGCTTTTCGTAAGACCTCGGATCTGGCTGAAACAATATTATTATGTTACCGGCATAGTCCTTTGTGCTAGTAAACCTAATCCCTGGATGGCGTAAACGTTTTACACAAAGTTTGAAATGATCTACATTTTCGGGACTTATTTGAATTCTCAGAAGAATTAAACAATGCTAAGAATTCCAGATAAGCGTTAGACAAATTAAAAAATCCTATGAAAGTGAAATTAACATGTTCTGTTTCGTAAATCTTCTTTTCCTTTCAATTATTTAAGGCAATGTGACAAATTATTTTGTCTTTAGTTTGTTGTTCAAATCCCCTTGCTTATTACCTGTTATTGAAGTTATATATTTATCACGGACAACATCACGGACAACATCGTTTCTCATCTCTTCCGCGTTCTGACTGCTTCTGGTTGTGCCTACCTGTTTTAAATCTACTGCTTTTAATACTGTGGGTTAATGTAGCTTCTGCGCCTCATTGGAATCATCTCACGAATCTGTAGGTTGTATATCTTCCGATTTCTATTGATTCCTAAATTAAATTTGGTTAAATCGCCATAAGAACTTTAATTTTAAACAATCAATTTGACTTTATAATCTGTTTTCTGGCGTCTATTGTTGTGAAATCCGACAGCTAATTTACCTACTCCATTGTTATCATCCTGAATACAACTAGCCACATGTGATCTCTCTCTAAAAATTTAGAGGTAGTTTGGTAGATTTTTGTTTTCTTACCTTTGACCGGCATTCTCCTATAATTCTTTACCAAATATTTAATTCAATCCCTAATTATTATTATGTCGTCACGCGAAGCAAAACACAAAGGTGCGCCTGGTAAACCAATGACCCGCAGTACTGTTTTGAGCTCGCCCTCATTATCTTCCTTAGACGAATCTGTCTGTCCCGCCATTGAGAAGGCAGTCGCAAATTTCTTCACAAATCCGGCCAATATTGATAGCCTATTCAACTCTCTTCTTCAACGTCTCACCATTAAGATCGACACCCTATTTACTGACATTATCAACCGTATTTCTTCAGCTGAGGCTCGCCTCGATGAATACAGCATTCGTCTTGACAAAATTGACGCTGCAATTTCAAACTTCAACTTGCCGCCCTCTTCTTTGGATCTCCCCACCGCGCCGGTTCCCTGTGATTTACTTACCACCATGCAACAGAACATTGACGATTTTGATCAATATCGGCGACTTTCCAATATAAGGATATACGGCCTTCCAGAGACTCCGACGGAGGACACAGTTTCTGAATGTCTAAACTTATTTTCCTTTAAGCTTGATGTACCTCTGGACTCTTCGTCAATCTACACTGCATTCCGCATTGGCCATCGTGCTCCCAACAAGACTCGCCCAATCCTGCTGCAATTCACCTCCCCTCTGCAAAAAGTTCTCATAATAAAAAACCGGAAAATGCTAAAAGGCACACCCATCCATATTGAGGAGGACCTGACGCCCTCCCGATACCGCCTTCTATGCTCTGCCAAATCCAAACTCGGCCCCCGTAATGTCTGGGCTTCTAATGGGAGAATTCTCACGAAAGTTCCAACAGGGAAAATTATCATCATACAGAATTCAACTGATCTTCAACGTTTAGGTAACAATTCATTTTCACCCGACCTGTAGCCGTTACTTGGAGATTATTCTGTTAGTTTGTATTATTTTTTACTATTACATACCCCTGTTTACGCTAATAACTGTACAATAATCACTACTCCCAAAATTTTGATTTACTACTTCTATTCTTCCTACTACCATCTACCTCAATCTTCACTAATCCCCCACTCACAACCACGGCAGCCCCCGGCTCCCCATCAACTCTTTTTAATTCCAGTATAGTCTCTTTTGATACCTGTCAGCAAACTACTACTACGACAACCTATAATTATCCAATTTCACTTAACAACTTCAACACCCTTTACTCCAATCGCTATTCTGATCTAATTAAAACTCCCTTATTTACATACTGTCTGAACATCCGAAGTATTAAGACGAATTTTACCCCCTTTCTCCTGTCTCTATCCCTTCTAAAAATCCCTCCCCATATAATTGCTTTAACGGAGACCTGGACGAATTCTAACTATGAAATCCCCACTATAGATGATTATACTTCTATAGCCATCCATCGCCGCACAAAAAAAGGAGGAGGTATTGCGCTGTTTATCGCAAATTCAATACATTACACCCTCTGCACTAATTACACTGAAATTACCCCTGATTATGAGATTTTGTCGGCCACTATTAACAACAATCTCATTTTCAGTACAGTTTACCGTCCTCCATCTGGTCACTTCCCAGTTTTTTTAGATTACATTTCTTCAATGCTTCTAGACCTTACTTTGACAAATAAAAAACTAATTATTATGGGTGATTTTAATATTGATGTTTCCAAATCTTCACCTAGTTTAAATAATCTTTTAGATTTAATGTCCAGTTCTGGACTCTCCCATACAATTTCTTTTTTTACCCATTACTCCCCAGCTCATAATACATATTCTGCCATCGATCAATGTTTTGCTACCCATACTGATAATTCCTTAAGTGGCTGTATTGACTTGTCCATCTCAGACCATTTCCCTATTTTTTTCATCTATGCTCCCCTAACAGTTTCTAAACCATCATTCCCTACAAGTAAACATAGGTTAATCACTCCCTTTAGATTAGCTATTTTCCATTCCTTCCTCGAATTATCTGACTGGTCAGCGATTTTTGGAAATCTCAGCAATACTGATATCCTAATGGATAAGTTTATAGAACAAATTTTAGCCGGTTTAAATCGCTATTTCCCTTTTATTTCCACGTCTTCTAGAATCAATCAACCTTTTAGAAAACCTTGGATGAATGATTATGTATTCAATTTAATCACACATAAAAACGCTCTATACAAAAAATTTCGTCGTAACCCGTGTCAGCGAACGAAGGCTAGATTTCGATCCTTCTCAAATTTTACTCGCAATATTATCAAATCAACTAAGCAAGTTTATTTTGATCGTTTCTTTCATAAAGTTTCAAACTGTAAACATAAATGGAGAGCAATCAACCGATTAATTCATGGCTCTCGCTCACCAACTATTCCTTTTTCTGACCCTACTGTAATTACCCCAACTTTGTTAACGGAGTTTCTGGAAACACTATTACCTTCCACTAGGAATGAACCCAACTTAATATTACATTACCCGTATGTTACTTCCTCTGTTCCTCTTTCCTTTTTTATCTCACCAACCTCCCCGAAGAAATTATAAAAATTATACGTCAACTAAAACCTTCGGTTAGTATTGACCCCCTCGGATTTCGAGCAGATATGATAAAATCAGTAGTCTCTAGCTTAGCAACTCCCCTGTCTCACATTTTTAACACCTCTATTGTTTGTGGAACCTTTCCTAAAAGTCTTCGACGTGCTAAGATTATCCCTATATTTAAACAAGGAAATTCAATGGACTTTGGTAACTATCGACCCATCTCAATTGTTCCTATATTCTCTAAAATTTTCGAAAAACTCTATTTTAGTCGTTTATCTAACTATGTGTTTAGTAAAAAATTAATCTCCTCGACACAACATGGTTTTACACCAAAACGTGGTACCGACACTGCTATTTATGAATTAATGGAATATATAACAATGAATATGACCGAAAACAGGCATGTAATTTCTATATTCCTGGACTTCTCAAAAGCCTTTGATTCTGTCCCAATAAACCTCCTGATTTATAAACTTTCCAACTTCTATAACATACGGGGTCCCCCACTAAACTGGCTAACTGAATTTTTAACCGATCGACAGTATACTTTAACTTTAGGAAATATAACTTCCAGAACTTTAGTACGTAACCTAGGTGTTCCCCAAGGATCAATACTATCTCCGCTGCTTTTCAGCCTTTTTATAAATGACCTATCACATGCTCTTTCGCCCTCTTTCACTATCTTGTATGCGGATGATGTTACTCTCTCTTATGCTGATAGTACAATTGCGAATCTACAAACTTCTATCAATCAATCCCTGATTATCTTAAGTAATTGGATCGAATTAAATCAATTATCTCTTAACCTTAATAAAACTAAATACATGATCTTTGCACAACGGAATAAACAATCTGTACCTCGTGAATTACCCATTTACTACAATTCTCAACCTCTATCCTTTACTGAAACTTTTAAATTCTTAGGATTGCATATATCCCCGGATTTATCATGGAACAATCACGTAAAAGAATTATCTAAGACTCTTAGTAAACGACTTGGCATAATCTCGCAACATCACTATCTTCCATCTAGAATATTATTATTATTATACAGTACACTGATACATTCAACTATCTGCTATGGAATTCAGTTCTGGGGCTCTACCTCTAAATTTAACTTAACAAAAATCCTACGCATCCAAAAACGGTTTCTTAGGATTCTTCTGAAGCTCCCAATACGTTCTCATGTATCGCCCTACTTTGAATATTATAAAATATTAACTATTTTTCAAATATATATCCAACAATTACTTACGTTTATATTTAAAATTATTAATGGACATTTAATTGTATCTAATCCTCCAATAATACATCATCAACAAGATTTTCACAATTACCCTACCCGATTTGCCTCCTCAATAAGATGCCCATTAACCCGTCGAAATTATCATAACAACTGTGTTTCTGTTGCTGGTATAAATTGGTGGGCCCGTGTACCTGAACATATACAGCAAGCTCCAACTCCTGCCTCATTTAAAAGAAAGTTAAAGCCCTTTCTAAATACATCCAACCTCTCCTCTTCCCTCTAATCTTAACCTTATATAAATTTATTCTTTGCCAATGTATTAATGAGATTGTATCATTTCTTATATATATTTTGATAATTTTTGTTGATAATTAAATTTATCTACTTAATAATTTGCAACTTTATATATATTGTATATTCATTAAATTAGACTATCCTTCACTTAAAAAACTGACATTAACCCATATTTATTATTTATTATCTATTTTTTTTTATTTATTTTTAAAAAAATTTTATTCTGTATTCATTCTGCTACATCACGTTTGTAATTTGAATGATGGAGCCCCTAAGACCTAACTTGTCGGTGTAATACCATACTGGTCTTAGACGAGCTCCGATGTACTATACTTAACTAATAAATAAATAAATAAATAAATAAATAAATAAATACATATAATATAATCTGTTGTCTGTCTCTTTGTTTGTCCGCGCATCATATAAAAACGACTGGACGAAATTTGATGAAACTTAACTATAGTTATAGCGTACAGTCTAGAATCAACATTTAGGGTACTTTTAATCCGGATCAATCACGAAGTTACCAAGGAATTACAGGGTGCGGCAGGTATTTGAGAACATATGAGTATGACATCATAGTCAATACGTCATACTATTTAACAATTCCAGAAAATGGAGCGACATGGGGTCATCGTCTCCTTGGCTGCAGGACTCTCCGACTCCGAGATTGCTGCATTCCTGAATATCGCCCGTTCGTTCATGAACGATGTGTTGGGAATAGTTGTGAAGCCCTGGATTACTGCTACAGCACGTGCTAGGTCGTATGCTTTTCAACAGGACTCTGCTCTAAGTCATAAGGCCCACAGCACCTAAGCATGGATGACCAGCAATCTTCACGACCACATCCCTCCGAACATGTGGCTCCCCAGCTCCCCTGATCTCAATCCTTTGGACTATTAGGTCTGGGGCCTCGTTGAGAGGGAGTCCAACAAGCATCCACACAAAGCCGTTGAAGCTCTCAGGCCATCTATTATGGAGGCAATGGCATAAATCCAGAGGACCCACCTCATTGCTGCCTTGCAGCGGTTCCGACAGCGTGTGGAGGCTGTCAATGCGGCGGACGGTGGTTTTATTGAATAACAATATGTACTTTGTAGTCCTTTGTATAAAAGTGTAAATTGAATTAAAGGCTCTGTGGTATCTTAAGTGTCTGCTCCTTTTACCTGCAGACGTCGTTTTATTCTCAAATACCTGCCGTACCCTGAATATTTTTCTTCTAGCATGATCGTTTTGGTGATGCATTACCCCAGGTGAACTCCGAAAAATGGGATATAAAACGATGGGAAAAACGCGGGTATTATTTTCGTAGCATTTTATAATCGCTGATTTTCTTAAGCTTTTGTTTACTTTATTACTAGCGTACCCCGCTATGCTTCGCTATTGCTAAATCTATAAATAAAAAATAACATGTCCTGACTATTTGACTGAATCATCATCGCCGAGCCGAAACTTTAACGAAATTCATTACCTAAGGAGTAAAATAGGAGATGTAAGCTTGTATGAATATCCGTCATTTTTTAAGTTAAATCCTTGATTAAATCCATGAAAATTGGTATATGGCACTTTTGTAACAAATTAAGAACGACGTGTTTAATGATTTTTGGAAATTTACCCCTTGAGAAGGGTATTCTAATTAGCTTCAGGGATTTTGACTGAGCAGTGGTTGTAACAAAATTACTTTCTCTAGCACAAAATTTATTTTTAATACCGAGAAAGGGCGCCGGCTGTATTTTAAATTGCCATATGGTTTAAGTGTTTGCATCACTCTACAAACCGAATATGCACACACTGTGGGGCACACTCGGCTGGATGGTCGCTCTGAAAATTGTTCTACATAATTTATAGACAGCAAAGATATTTTTTCTTCAAGAAAATTTAATGTTCATTCACTGATAGAATGCACACGCACACATACACACGCACATATAAACCACATTGCTTTTTATTAATATAGTTTTATTTATTTACCTTTTTTATGAATACTTTTTATAATTATATCCCTTAAAAATGAATTATTAAGGCAAGCACTATTAATGACGAAAAAGATGTTAAGGTGACGTTTCGGTGCAAGCATTAACTTTTACACGACCAACTGCTTGTTAACGCAAACAGAATCGGCTGATTGTTCGCAAATGCAAGCAAACGAACATAAACCAAGTCTATTTCATATACAGAGTGTAACAAAACGATCGGGACGGTAGAATATCTGGAGAAATACACATCGGATCGAAAAATAAAAAAAAAAAACTTGTTTGATTTTTTCCAAAAAGCTATCCAATGATACCAAAATCTACCCCCATTTCTATTCCCTGAGAACTTAAAGTGGAACCCCTATATTTAATGTGTATTAAAAAATGTTGGACTTTTGAAATTTTGACTTCGGATTTTTAAAGACCATCAAAAAGTAGAATAGAAATGTCTCTAAGCCCAACCTCTTTGTTTTCATTAAAAAATTAAGTTCAAAACTTTAAAAATTCCACACTCAGGTGTTCAAAAAATTAAGTTCAAATAACTGAATAGTGACTGTATGTCCCAAACAGTTAGATCAATTAAAAAACCCCGGGAATAAAACATTTCTCAAATTTTGGGTACAATCTCAAAATACCATTAAAATAGGGGTTCCTATTTAATATTTCAATGTTTCCCCGCCCCTGCTCTCAAAGGGTCGAGGTATGGGTGGACTTGGTATCTTTGGTTAGCTTATAAAAATATTAAACACATGCTCTTTTTGTCTTTTAGATCCGATGTGTATTTCTCTGTCCCGGTTTTTGTTACACCCTGTATACAGATATTTAGATTACAAATTTACTCCCTTAGGGGATGAATTTCGTAAAATCCCTTCATAGTGATTGCTTACGTCACAAAATAAACCTACAGTCAAAACTTGATGTAATCAGCTTCAGCGGTTTTGGCTCGGCGTTGATGAATCAATGAACAACCTATTGAACAAACAACCAATGTCTTGCAGGATCGCGATGTATGTGTTCTGTAGAGACATTTCAAGACGCGTGGCCTGCCCGTTCAACAGGCATTAATCCATGTGACTTCTGGCTGGGGAAAACCTACAGGATCATATTATATCATGTAGGCATACGACTCTTGCCTGTAGTGAAAGCCAACATCATTCGAATTTTACAGCCATTTCACGGGAGTCATTTCGGGCTACCGTTGAATATGCTGTTCTGCTCTTCCAGCATGCCATCAACGAAGATGATACGCATATTGAACACTTTCCCTAAGAGCATTCCAGTAGTGCATCACTACCGTCTGTGTAAGATATTGCAGCGTCACTTTTTCCCCTGATGGCAACCGTATGCACAAAAAAATTTTCCGTTGGAATTCTCATCCCCATGCTCTGCATTCCCTCTACACGAAGTTTCATTATTATCCGTGCAATAACACTGTGTGCAGCCCGCGCAGAAGTGGAGAACTTTAATTATATACACCCGATATATAAATGTTCCGGTACATGTTTTTACTTTTCAAATGTTCTCAGAGACTGGACATTACATTTTCATGAAAAAAAAGCTTTTGCTATCTATAGATTATGCAAAACATTTTTACTGTGTGTGCCTGTTCGGGTTGTAGAGTACTGCAAACAATCAAATGATACCACAAATTAAAATACAGCCAGCGCCATCTCTCGGTATTAAAAATAAATTTTGTGCTATAGAAAGTAATTTTGTTACTACATTGGTCAGCCGAAACAACCTGAAGCGAATTAGATTACCCTCTCAAGGATTAAATTTCCTAAAATCATGAAACACGTCTTTCTTGTTTCTTACCAAAGTTCCATATACCAACTTTCATGGATTTAATCATGGATTCAACTTAAAAATGACGGATTTTCATAAAAACTTACATCTCCTATTTGACCCCTTAGGGGATGAATTTCGTAAAACTCTTTCTTAGTGAGTCTGTACATTATAAATTAAAAATAAAGACTAAATTTCGTATTAATAGCTTCGGCGGTTTCCGCTCGGCGATGATGAATCAGTGAATCAGTCAGGACATGTGAAGCATTGACGGGTACGCTAGTGTATACAGGGTGATTCTGAAAAAGTGTGTATAACTGTAAGCAATGAGAGAGGTGATCAGAATGAACATTTTCTTTTGAACGCTAACTGAGATATGAACAGAAATAAAAATGACGCCACCAAGATCAACAAGTTAATAACTCAGGTTCTGCAACGCCAAATATAATGAATTTTGGAGGAATAATAGGGTACATAAAACTGTGTATACTGTTAAAGTTTGATGGAATTCCAACGAGTAGTTTCCAGTTACGCTCTCAACATCGTAATATGTGCTGGTTAGTACTCGTATGTGAGCACTGTTACGGTTTTGAATGCGTAATTCGGAAACTGCTCGTTGGAATATGATCAACTTTTAACGGTATACACAGTTTTATGTACCCTATTATTCCCCCAAACTTCATTATCTTAGGCGTTGCAGAACCTGAGTTATTAACAGAGCCGATAGGCTGCCATGTTTTTTCTCCTCTAACAAGGATGTATACAGAAACCATGCGAAGCGAAACAAAACGTTTCGGTAATGTCATAGCCAAAATGTTTATGGAGTGATTCATTACAGTGTAATTGTCGGCGATTTCAGAGGCGATCGGGAGCAACCAACACGATGCTCGGCGATTGACCTCCCCCGCCGAAGTCCGTGGATCCACCAATTGTTCATTGGTCGAGAGAGCGAAAGATATCGCCCAATGAGCAATAAGAAAAATCGAAGGAGGAAACGCGGGACGTCGGCACGAGGAAAAAAGCTTAAAAGAGTTTCGGGTTCGATTGCGGTTGGAAGCAAGAGGAATGCGGTGGTTGGAAGAGCGGAGCGTCGACGGAGAGAAAATTCAGCGCCCCGAGAACGCATGAAGAAGAAGGGAAGCCCTAGGAGAACTTCCCCGTTCTCCCCGACGAGACGTTCTTGTCCCCGAGCGATGGAGGAAGCGCTGAGAGCCACACCGACTCAACGCGGTGCACGATAGACACCACACAGGGTCAACGAACCCAAGCGAAACGAAGACGGCAAGCGGCCAACAGCAGAGTGCGAGAGAGTTCACGAACACGGCAGCGTACTTCACGATTCCCGTTAAGAACATTCTACTCCACGAGATACGAGTACGTGGATGACGGAACAGGAGTCCCGTCAGCAGTAAGCGACAGCCAGCCGGAC
>JAHWFO010002925.1:132011-167710 GCA_023313115.1 Rhysida immarginata
TTATTAATGCTCTGTTTGAAGTTCATTAATTGGAATAATTTTTTTTATTTTTTTGGCATTCATAATTGTAAAACCTACGAGAGACGTAGCATTAATAGTAGGAGGAGGGGAGGAGGAAAAGCACACAGTCAGGGAAGAGGGAAAGCATCGACTGTGAGAAGCATCAAACGCAATGACCGCATATATTCTAATCTTGTGTATTTGAAAGAAATGTAGCGTTTCTTGAATTGCAGATTCTTGGCGTCATTTATAATATTATTCCTATCTTATATTAATTATCGAAGTGAGGATAAAACTGTTTAATATGTGGCATTTCCCCATTATGCAATGGTTAGGATAGAACGTTCTGAACTCTCGTTTTCGTTCTTGGCGTTGTCGCGAGAACGACGTGATGTGACGAGATGTTGTGCAAACTAGCTCTCCCCTCGCTCCTATGCTGAGAGCGAGCGGGTGATGCTCAGTCCATGTTATAGAGGTCAGTAGGTGGCAGCAACGATATGAAATGAGTAGATCGCTCATGAGTAAAGCTCTAGATTAGGAAAGTACGGCAAACTTCGTCGTCTGCTACCAAATCCGCCATTGTTGGCCCAGTTGGCCCTATCAAGTGAGTTACGCTTCCTCTAAAATTCGGCTTAAATGCATCCTTTTCGCAAATTTTCTTATTATTATCGTCTGGAAATATAACTGAAAATCAGTAAATTCTGTAACTATTGATTTTTCTTTAAATTTTGTTTTCAATTATAATTTTTTACATATAAATAATGATAACGTTGAGGCAATATAATGATAACCAGATTAAGTTTTTAGGTCATTTTCACTTTGTTCATTTATCCTTAATAAACGATTTACTAGTAATTAATAAATTTTAAAAAACATTGTGTGTAGTTTTGTAATTTTATTTATCAAAATATAATTTTATAAATTTTTATTAAAATATAACTTAATAAACTTTTATCAAATTAATTTTTATATTTATATCAAAAATTTCACTTTACCAATTTTAACTTTATTAAATTATAAAAATTATTAAATTATTAAAAAAAACTATAATTATAATTTTAAAAAATATCAAATATAATTTAATAAAATAGGAACTATTAAATTTAAGTTTTTGATTAAATATAAAAATTGCTTTAATAATTATATTTTGATAAAAAATCTTAAAAATTATAATTTGGAAAAACTATAATTGATTACAAAAAAAATTACAAAAAAATAACTACACATGCAATGTATTTTGAAATTTATTCATTTATGGAGGTTTATAATATTGACGTAAAAAATCTACCAAAATCTTATAGCTAAAATTTTCTATATTTTATTCATCCAAATAGCAAATTTTCTTTATTCGATTTCATACGTTATATTCAAGTTTAATGATGAGTGATAATTAACTTTGATAAAATAAGATGAAAATAACATGGACGTTTTCTTTCAAGTTTTGCCTCCACAGTTCAGAGACACTTTAACCTTGTTATATTGAATTGTATTTTCTTAAAAAGAACTATATTCAACAAAAATTTATATTTTCTGATCGTATGAGAATTGCACAATGCAAAATGCAATATTTCTATAACATTTGGTAAAGTTATAATAGAAACGTACTTACTTCTTATTACTTCTTCGGATATTTTAACGAATTTATTAACTTCCAAGGAGCATAGATTGAAGGATCCTAAAATTTTGCGTATTCGGATTAAATTTCAGGATCAGTCAACGAATATTTCATTAAAAATTTAATCTAAATTGCATCTTCCACATGCATTTCAATCAAGGTAATCTAGAATAACAGGTAGGTCCAGTTTGTCAGAAGTGCTTAACGTGCATGCGTATTGTGACGTCACTGGATGACTTATAGCTTTACTTCCGGCCGTGTGCGGTAGCCATTATTCTGGTCACAAAAGAAAACGTTTTCACGTAAAAACAAAACTCTTAAGTTGTATTTCTGAAGAAACGTTTATTTGTAAACTTACTCTTTTATAAATTAATATTTCCTAATGCCTGCATAAATAAAGTTATTATGAAATAATATCGAAATTATTATCTCTGTCTCCTAACTGCCAACAGTTCCGACGAATCAATTTCGAAATCTTAACGAGGAATGATAACTAGGCCTAATGATAACGAGAAACACGTTATCGTCCTTGTCTCTGTGTACGCTTAACTATCCGCACATCGCGCGATGACTGATCATGAGACCAAAGGTAACTGATTTATATTTTAAAGACACCCCCCTCCCCTTCTAACGAGCTGATATATAACCCCTTTTCTATCTAGTCACAATAAATTTCACTTACCTTGGTCGCATGATCAGTCATCCGTGATGTGCGGATAGTTAACACATTTAATCCCTGTGTTCACATTAAAAAGATAATACGTAAGTACATTTTACATTAATTATAAATTACGTAAGTCCCTCCTTATTATTTAATTAAAATATATAGTATAAAGAATGAGAATTGTGAAGGAAATGAACGAGGCGTCAAGTGTCGCTATCACACGACTGCTTTCATTGCCGCCATGTTTGAGTTTCTGTTGAGGTTTCGATTTAGCAGCTATTGGTTTCGATGTCATCCCGTGACGTCAAAATACGTTTGCGCAGTAAGGCAATTTTTACCACTTCCGGCAAACTGACCCCCACCTTGTTTTAGATCACCTTGCATTTCAATGGTATCTATCGCTGCGTTTGGGCCAACAATGGCTGACAAACTCACGTAACAGCCGTTCTACCAATCAGCAGCTGCGGGCGGCACGGAAAAGGTTTGCCGTACTTTCATAATCTAGATGAGCTGCTTTCAGCGCCACCACCGCGTCCCCATTTGAAAGCCTGTCGGCCATTGCTTTGGTTGGCAAAAAATGGCCTTCATCGTATGTTTACGTTTGAAGTTTGCGTAGACAAACACAGTAAAACTCAATGCCGATTTCTTGTCCAGCTTTAAATTGTAGTAACAGATATATTAAAGATTCATCACTGAGCTCTCACAGGTGTGTTTTTTTCTTTCTACCTCTTACAATGTTTTTCTCATGTAAAAATCCTGGTCATCTTTTATATCGTGATTGTTGATACATAAAAGATGTCGATATTCAACAGGAGACGTTAAAGAGAGATCGAATCATTAATGTTTTAATGCTAATCCTAATTGTTTGTAAGCTTTCACATCAATATTTTTTTAAGTAAACAAACTAGAAAGAGTTTCCAAATATTGCTTTGTCATTTTAATTCATTTAATGCACTCCGTGTAAAGGTTTATTTATTAAAATGTATATAGCTCTAAAGCGAAGTCAAGAATGGATGACTTAAAAAAAAAGAGACTCTAAATGAATGACATTGAATTTATTTATTAACTCTTTTTAGTTTGTTTACATAAAAAATCACGCTGTGGACGCTTACAAAAAATTATTGATAAGTATTTCTGTAATTCACGGTGCTGACATAGAACAACATGTTATTCTGGGGTACTAACATGGCTTTTACAACATGTTATTCGATCTCTCTTTAACGTCTCCTACATTCAACTATGTTGCCGTCGTTTCAGTGATACCAGGATGATTGTTTAGAGGTATTTATGAAATTATATACCGCATTTATTAAAAAGCATCTAAATTTGGGAGAGGTCACTGAAGAAATTTCAGACTACGAGCACGATGTTGGTGGGGGGGGGGGTGCTTTCTCAGCTGGCGACAAAGCGGATATACAGTATAGTAATGGCGCTTTGGCTGGCGATGTTGTTCTGCCAACCACAATAATGGCTGGCGCGCGCCTACACTAACAATAGAGATTAGTTCCACTTTTCGCCGCCTTCAAATTGCCCCAAAGATGGCGGCCACATAAGCGATCTACTCATTTCGTATCGTTGGATGGCGGCGACAGAATTGGATGACGCCATTTGCATCACCTCTCCTGACCGTATTAGACGAACGACTGAGCTAACCAGTTAGGAGCTAACTCATCCAGCATTCGTTCAAAGATCGTTCTCTTAAACGCAACGCAGCCGGATTTTGCATTATTCACCTTTTTAAGCCTACATAACAACACGGAACTTATTTTCTAGACACCCCTCGTAAATATCACACTGACAGTTGTGACTTAGTTAAAAATCTGACTTTATAAAGATCTTAGGGGTAATTGTTGATAAAAACTTAAATTGGATTAAACATGTTGAGTATATTATTGTAAAGCAAATCAAGCACTTTACTTGTTTCGCTCAATATCAAAAGATTTAAGTATTAAAATCAAATTAGTCCTGTACAAATCTTTAGTTAGATCCATTCTTGAGTATTGTGCTATTTGCTGGGACCCTTATTGTGAAAGTTCAATTGTTAAGCTTGAAAAAGTTCAAAACAGGGCTGTTCATATAATTTTCAACAATTTTGATAGGCATTTTGTGTAACAAAATTAAAAAATAGCCTAAATTTACCTGAATTGCAGATTAGAAGAAAAGAATTATAGTTATAAACCCTTTCTAAAATCTTTAATAACATGAGTAATCTTAAAAAAGAAAATTTCCTGGAGTCTCCAAACTATATCTCCAATAGAATCGATAATAATAAAAAAAGACAAAGAAAATAGCTTGTAGCTGAAAGTTTTTTGCAAAGTCTTTTTTCCAGATACAATTAATTTATGGAATTTACTGCCAAATGATGTTGTAATGGCAAATAGTTATAGTAAGTTTAATCACAACATAAAACAAGCAATCGAAATACCCAGGACTGATAGGATTTTAAAACATTCGAGGATAAAAAGGAAAGCATTCATTTCTAAAAAAGCCTTCCGTGATTAGAGTTAGAAGAGATTGCTAAGGAAGCCTCTGTTGCTATGGCAAGGCGTACTTCTTCAATCTGTCGTACTCATCTCTGATCTCTTTGAACGATGGTGGTTGACTGCCTGCAGCTTGATAGAAATTAATGTCGTCTTTTGAGTTACTTCATCTATACTAGTTACTCTACTCAATCCAACATAAAACAGTTGATTTTGTTGTGATTTGTTATAATCATAGACGATACGATCAAATGTAGCACCTTGGGATTTATGCTCCGTGATCGCAGCGGCTGGCACCTATGGGAACTGTGCCACTTTGATCGATGTTCACTGTACGTTTAGTGATCGCTGTCCATTTCCAAGCATCATTTATGTCTTCTTTGAACTTTGAAATCAGATGCGGCGTACATTTAATTCGTGTCATCTTGCCAAATTCTTCATTTGGCAAATGTACAGATGCATTGTTTCTGCTGATGTTATAGATGTTGTTCACTCGTTATTTATTTTCGAACTCATAGTCATAATCCATTACACTCACAACTATTACATGTTGTATAGGAGCTAGTTCTTCTTGTAGTTCGTCATCATCAACATCATCGTTGGTGTAGTCTTTGTGTTCTATGTGTCTGATTACACCGATCGCAACATTTACAAGTTCATCGCCCACATCGATGTTCACTCTCAACTTGTACGGTCAGCCTATAGCCAAGCATGTAGCATATGGCAACCCTTCCACAGAACTCATTTTCTGTAGTTTTGTTCTTGCTGGAACTAATTCACTTCTGCTGCCATAATCAGCAATTTTGTCATTGGCAATGACAAATTTGTTACTCAATCTTGTTGTGAGCATTAACGCTGTTGTTTGATGAAACAATCTTACTATATCGGGCAAATTTTCCATGCACCATTGTTTACTTTTAAATCTGTTCTCAATCAGCTGCTTTCTCATGAGAAAGCAATCTTTCACCATTGCCGATCTTGGTCAGTATAATAGAGAATGTTTATTCTGGCGCATGGCTCGCGGCAATATATAGTAATGTAGAGATTGCCATAACATATGGCCATCAGTCACATCTCGACTACCTTTATAGATCGGTCTAGCATTTACAGGTGGAAGTCACCACGTATGAGAATGTGCATGCCACCGAAAGATGAATCGCCTGCAGACGGTGATTAATTTTTTGAATCAAGTCTGAACTTATCATACTTATCTCATCGATTATTATACATTTCACAGAAAGCAATTGGCGATGATATTGTTGCAGCACCTCAGGAGTCAATCTACTGACCCTTTTGCTCTGCGGTGTGATTCTAAATGCAGAGTGTTCAGTGTTGCCGTTCAAGTTCACTGCAGTTTACCAGTGGACGCACAAACCATGTAAGCATTACGAAGTGTATTCTGCCGTTGGCCGAATTGGTTTAATGTTTCCGTGATTAATTTCATCGTAAATGTTTTGCCACTACCAGCAGGACCGGCCAAGTACTATACACTTATATACATTCGCTATTGCGTTGCCTAGTGTGTGTATAAATTCTAAGATCAACTCTCTCAGTTTTGGATTAGTTGGTCGCAATAGTTCACAATACTCTTGTTTGGACATCGCATTGCTGCACTTTCTTACAACTGCCGGTCTCATATTTGAAGTCATCGTTCTTCTCATCACCCGCATCACCAACAATAGCTCGCATATACTCAATTCTTTAATTTTGTTCTCTTTGTAAGTTGTTTGAAGTGTCATCGTCTTTCTTGCACAGCTTTCTAAGTTCTGCAATCAATACATCTGTATCTATGTTTCCTTCGTATTCTTTCCTTTCAGATAAAATGATCACCTCGTTC
Organism: Rhysida immarginata; assembly: GCA_023313115.1. Lineage (NCBI taxonomy): Eukaryota > Metazoa > Arthropoda > Chilopoda > Scolopendromorpha > Scolopendridae > Rhysida > Rhysida immarginata. The sequence continues at coordinate 138,608 of JAHWFO010002925.1, forward strand.
GCATCGTACAGTTCGATGAACTTGTGTGCATCTAATACATCTACAACTTCAGTGCGAAATGGATAGAACAATGTAACTATTTCACGCTTGTAATTGATTGTGTAATCGATGCTATAATGACGGTATTTAATCACTCTGTGCCCATATTTCTGCCTCTATATCTATTGTTGTTTGTACTCAGAATGTCATGGGTTCCATCGTTTTCATTATAAGTCTTTTGTTGTTCACTGGCTTCATGGCCGTATGTATCATCAGTCTTCTTCTCTGTTCATAATGTTCTATTCATTACATGTGTATATACGCAACAAAATCGGCTAAACATAAGCTATATACGAGGGTCAGTCAAATGAAAACCGGAAATATTTTTACAGCTCCTTTATTACAGACAGAGTTGGAACAAGTACACTATTTTTCAATATGGTTCCCCTGCTTTTCAGTGCATTTCAACCACCGAGTCGGGAGAGCATGGATACCTCAGAAAAAAATCTTTTGGCTGCGCGTCTAGCCACTCATGCACCGCCTGTTTCACCTCCGTGTCGGTCGCGAACTTGTGGCCACCTAAAGAGTCCTTTAGTGAGCCAAAGATGTGGAAACCGGAGGGCGCGAGGTCGGGAGAGTAAGGAGGATGTGGGAGGCACTTCAGACGCAAATCCTGGATAGTCGCTACGGTCGCTCGCAAGAGCCGTACGAGGTCGCGTGTTGTCTTGCTGGATGAGATATCCTGTTGAGAGGAGTCCGCGTTGCTTGGTGCGTATAGCAGGTTTCAGAATGTCACGCAGCAATTTACTGTAAGTGGCACTGGTCTTGCCCTTATCCATGCAATGTTCCACTATGGGACCGTTGTGGTCCCAAAACAAGGTCAGGATCAACTTTCCTGCGGATGGCTGGCTGCAGAACTTTTTCAGCTTTGGTAATGTCGAGTGCTGCCATTCCTTACTGGAGCGCTTAGTCAGTGGTTGGTAGTGATGGACCCAGGACTTGTCTCCAGTCACAATCCCCTCCAAAAAGGTGTCATCTTCAAGTTCGTAGCGGCGCAGTAGCTCCTGGCAGTCATGGATTCGCCTCTCCTTCATTTCGGACGTCAGCACGACCAGGGACCCATCTTGCGGCCACTTTCCGGTATTTCAAATCATCAGAGACAATATGCTGAGCAGAGCCATGACTGACCTGTAATGCCGTTGTAATGTCATTGATGGTGACCCGTCTATCCTGCAGTCCGCCGCTGCAGTCGCCTCGGCTGTCACAAGACGATGTGCCTGACCTGGCCTCGGCACGTCCGCCAAACTTTTTGTGCCGCTGCTGAATTTCTTACACCATTCGTACACCTGAGTCTGCGATACACATGCAGCACCACACTGTTCCAAAATGCGTCGATGGATTTCTATTGGTTTCGTGCCTTCAATGTGTAAGAAACGGATCACTCCATGCTGCTCTTTTTTCGTGCATTCCTCTAGAAAGGCCGCCATATTGAAAACGCCCGTATGGCGCCGCTGGGTCACGTGGGGACGCGGGTCCAACGTCAGTTGATGGCTGGCGAGTCCACGCGCATGACTACTGGGTCTGATCGCAAAGGGAGCGGCTTGCGATTTTCTACAGCGGTTTTCCGGTTTTCATTTGGGTCAGCCTCGTAATTCTGTCAGTCTCTCCTCGTATTTTGAATTATAGATTTATTCTGTTGAATTTTCATCTAAACCTTCTTTGTCCATCACTGCGCGACTCCTCTTAGCTTTGTGTGTCTGTTGTGGCCAAACGGTTGAAATGTTAGCGACTAAAGTCTGTCCCACTATATGAAAAAGCTGCAACGCAGTATGGGAAAGCCACGTTACCAACTGTCATGTTATTCAGATCAACGCGCAGCCAATAAGAAAGAAACTGTAACCAAAGTGGCTAAAATGAAACTGAAACAGTGCTTCATGTTTTTGGTCATTAAGCGTGCGCAGTCGGAGATTACTTTACGAGGCAGAGGTGAAAAAGTAGTGACCAGTTTTCCCACACTGCCTTGCAGCTGTTTTCATATAGTGAGACAGAGTATAGTCTACAAATGGGACTTATCAAATGGTTTTACGCAGAAGATACCGCATCCCGCCTCTTATGCACACATCTGCACCGTGTTGAATAGTTTTAAATTTATGCATCATTCATATTGGACTAATGAAACTGATGGAGCAAACATATCACGCTACTGTTACGTCGGTCCTTCAAGTCTTTCTCAAACCAAAATCTATCATAAACATTATATGAATATCCACATTCATTGTTTATGAATATAAAACGAAACATGAATTCAGTGTCCCAAATTGTCGCATATGTATTGCTCCGTGTACATAAATCACATTTGATAAAGCTGATATAATGTTGATGGTTTTTGCTCATTATGGACCTGCACGGGTTGAATTTTATCACTGGACGTTGAAAAGTTTATGTCATCAGTTCTAATATTTGTGTCGAATTCAGCGATGGAAGTTACTAGCGCATTCGTATCGTGTCATAGTTCATTTTGGCGGCGCGGCGTATCAACTTTGAGGTGTTCCTGCTGTGCCCATTGACCTTCAACATCGTACATCCGGGCCTTTATGGATTCCCCATCTCTCGATCTGTTTTCATGTGACGGTTCCTATAATTTTTCTCGTGTTATTTGGCACAAAATTTGGAAATTCTATAAGTTTTGAGAAATGTGCACACTTTGAAGGCCGATATCTTAAACGCTATTAAATATTGAGGTTTAATTTTTAGGCTATTTTATAAAGCTCAGAAAGATAAACTAAATGACACCTAAAACGTTGTGCTAGCCCAAAGGAAGCCGGAACTAGACTAAATTAATATCCCCCATAGAGCAGATTTTCTGACTCTACTTTGCGCTGCGATTGTATCAACCGATGACGTCAGAACAAAGTCATTCAGGGTCCTGAGTTTTCTTTATTTTATACTCTATCGAATATAGTTTTCACGTTATTAAAGATTTTGTGATCAACACTTTTCGTGACATTAACGATTTAAGCGTGGCATCCCAGCCTCGAAACGTAATACGTATTTTACGTCAAAATTCTATTTTGAAATACTATTAATAACGGGAAGTGGTCACTTATATGTCCATTTAATGAATTACTAAACAAAGGAAAACCAATAATTGAAAAATAACAGAATTAGAAAACACCTTTATATTACATGAATAAAGAAAATAATATTAAAAATCTTATATTATTATACTTTCATATTGAAAATAGATTTCAGAATCGGCAGTAGCAGAATTTGCAGAACAGGCCGAGGAGACTGTACATGTACAGGTTGAATTGGATTCTGAGACAGCATCGAGATCAGCATCACCGATATTATTCGCTTCGATGGCAAGATATTGTTCTTGAACCCACTCCTTTCCGCTTTATTAGGAAGAGGTTTGTGGCTGAAAATTGTGGGGAAATCGTCGGTTTTTAGTCTTGCTCGCCTTTTTTCCAGTCCGAATTCATGAGACAATTTTGCTTCTATTTCGAAGCAATTTTCTTCGAAATGAACCGAGCACAAGGAGCTGTATTTTGTCGGTACCCAGTTTTTCCTATTGACATCATTAGGCCATATATTTCTTTGTTTATTATCCTTCGGAAACTTATGAAACGAGATTACTGTTCGTTTTATTATTGTGGTTGCAATTAACTGCAACACAATGAACTGGCATGTTGCTTTAAACAAGGAAAGCTACAGTTAACTACAGTATCTTCAAGAGACGGCTGAGACGCTGAGAGCACTGGCCATACTGTGACGTCATGAGCAAATAATAATGGCGGACACGGTGGAACGACGAAGCCGGCGTTTTGGCATTTTCAATACAAATGTTTAATGCGTTTTATATTATATATATTTTTTTTAATATTACAGTACTATATATTTTTTCTCGTAGTTTTTAGATATATAATTATTTGAATACGTAAAAAGTAGTGCAGTTGACCTTTAAAGTGGTCGAAGGCTTGCTAACATCAATATTGAAATCACCGACCACTGTAATTTCCATATCTAAATTTTGCGAATATCGCTGTCAGGATTTGGCATCATCGGACTTTCACCTCTTCGGCCAACTGAAGAATCTCCTGGGTGATCACCGGTTCCAGGATTTGGACGAGGTCTGTCGGGAGGTTACCGTCTGGCTAAGACACCAGCCACAACCTTGAAGTGTCCGACACTTGTGTTAAAATCATCGATGTTCTAAAATATCGATGGTTTAAAAATTCATCGTTTAATCGTCAAAAAAGTGAAAGCAAAATCACACGTTCCTCCGCTTATAGCAGCACAATATAAATATTTTATAAAATAATAAATAAGGAAATAATAAATATTTCAAACTGTTGAAAATATTTCATTTGCCTTTGTTCAATATAAATTACAAATATTGAAACTTCTTCGCTGCTGGCTATGAGGAACTCATGAAACACTAGGAAAAGTGCCATGGAGATTACTTTGAAAAATAAACCAAATTTCATCGATTAAGTATTTCAACGTTCATTTCTATGTCTTTCTGCGAATTATATATTGACTTATCCTCGTAATATACTATAATAAAGTTTAAATTAAAGATTGTCATTCTGTAATACGACAATGCGAGACTTCTTTTGACCGCCAAAATTATGTCTGTTAATTACCATCTACAGTACATAGGGAGGTGCTGCAGTCCTAAATTGGCTCCGAGTAGTTTTCACCTGTTTTGGCTCACTGAAGGAGCATCTCAAAGGACAAAACTTGCATATGCATGACGTAGTGATTCACTCCAAAAACTGGGGAATCAACCAAAAGAATTCTACGCTGCCGGAATACAGAAGGTCGTAGTCAGATGGGGTAAAAGTTTTGCAGCGGCAGGAGACGAGTAGAAAAATGGTACATCATCTCTTACAGTAGTTTAGAAATTACATAAGTACACATTTTTGCTGTAAAATAATTTACTATTTATTGATCTCCCCTCTAATACATCTATGAAATCGAAAGTTATGTAAACCTACTTTCTTTAAAGTGGTAGATTCGAATTTTCTAATGAAACCTATTGAATTTTTGAAGGAGTAGTGGCATATTGTATGAACCTAATATAAAAATAGCAAAGCTCGGATATCACAATCTGCATGAAGCAAATGGACACGAAGTAGATATTCATATTAAAAAAGTAAGATATCAAGCTATTAATATATATTTACACGTATGTTTCACATTGTATATCTCTTTCATTTCCCTTACAGTGCTGGAGCCACCCAGATTTTGATCGTGCTATTAACGACATCGCATTATGTGAACTAGAAATGCCAGTAAATTTAACTAAAGAAATAAATTATACATGCATAGCTAAGCACGATAACGGTAAAAGAAACTTCGAAGCTACTTTAATTGGTTGGGGATGTATATCATATAGACCAGAAAGTAAGTTGTTAATTTCTTATAATTAATATGTCAAGTCCTTTGTGCCTGTAAGCCTGAGTTAAGGATTGGGTAGACATTAAAGAAAAAGTCATAAATAATCTACAGTTTCGGAGTCTGCCTGAATCTGATTTAAGCTATCATATGAATGCCACTTGAAGGTTAGGCAAAATCAATAATAATTATGCCATATCAAAATCAAAATCTCAAAATGAAGAAGAAGAAAAATATTTATTAGTGACAAAACACAATCCACTTTCAACAGTGGCAAAGCACAACTGCTCTTCTTTTTCGGTAGAGTGGATTTTACAAGGTAGGGGTGGAAACACGGTGCTGATGTACGGGGGGAGGGGCGGGGGTGGAGGCTGAAAGTGGAAGTGCGAAATTTAACTGCAACTTCAAAGATTTATTATTCCTTACTCAATGCACTGATGCAATCATGAGCCTGCATTTGTTAAGTTCAATGTGTTTTAAAGCTTTTGTATTCATTTTACGATTATTAAAGCTCATATAACAGTTTAATAATCCATCACAACATTGACTGTTTCTGTACGCTTTTAAGTTTTGGTTTACCTAACACAAACTTATATATAAGAAAACTCCGACGAACTCGGAATCTATATTTTATAACATGGATTTTATACTGTGTGTAGAATGTTATAATGAAAATTTAGCTGCGACCGTTTGCGACCACGGAAGTTCTTGTACTTCAAAGTTTCTTTTGCGTAATGTATTTGTGATGCGGGTGGTGTAATCTCAGCCGAGAATGCCAAAGAATCATTAATGTCTGAAATTGTGGATTGTTATCACCACCGGATGTTGGTTGTAGGGCAGATTCGGACAATAATAACAGAGTCCTGCGAATTTCGAAAATGCGAAATTGAAGTTTTTGATAAATACAAGAGGAGTTTTTGCTGATTTTAATGATATTTGGTGTGCTGATTTCGAAAATGACCTCCATTTTTCCTAACACGTCAGGTTTTTTTGTAAAATCGATATCAATATTTTTGCAAAAATCCTATTTGAAAAGGAATTCTTGCGAACAATTTTGCATGTACAATCTGGCAACAATGGCATCTTTCACCCTGTTCTTCGCTGACTGATCCTAAATTTTCGGGGAAAAATCCACATGTGAGGGAAGGAAATGTATTTTGACACTCATGGGAAATGTATTTTGACCTTGTAATTACTGACGATATCTTTGAAGGCAACCCAAGCTTCTATTTCCTTTGTTGTCATGCTAATCTCATATTCTTTAACCTTCATAAGACCAAGTAAAATTGAATTTTTCAAAAAATCCTGACGTGACTAAGCTTTTCCCTTCCTTTTTTGAAATCAGCACCAAAAAATAAAGTTATCAAATCCCTTGTATTCTTTCATTGCGGCCTGTGTAATAATTGAAAAATTTACAGTTAACAATTTCTCTATGTATACATAGTATGAAATAATATCCTTAGTTTACGAAATGCAACGTTTTATGCCCAAATCTACATTTTTAGTTCATTTGTTTTCATTATGTAAGTAGCCTTAAGTTATATTTATAAGCTTATAATGTTGTCTGTGTTATGTTTATTCACTTTACAACCAATTACTTCTATCCCGTTATTCTTTGTGTTGATTTGATTCTCTGATAAATGTTATACAGTCGAACCTGTATAATTCGAAGCTGAAGAGACTACTAAATAAATTCGAATTATCCAAAACTTTGAATTAGAAAACTTACATCTTTTGGTTCAAACGTCAAGGGACCAAGAAAAATCTTCGAAATAATGATGATTTCGGATTATAGACGTTCGAATTATCCAAGTTCATTAAATTTAAAGTTAAATTTCAAAAAATGCAAGTAATATCTTCATTCATATCAAAGAAATACAATTTTCACTTGCTTTTAACACAATCTTATGTATACTTATATCATAAAGTTCTGAACTTTAGGTTTCGTCCAGGTTTTGCAGTGTTCTGGCTCACTGTGTGCTGGACAACAAATGCAACACCTAGAAGGAATAGGTCGATTTATTTGAAATTTTTCACACATGTAACATTGGTGGCATAAATTTTGCCTAATTGGAAGACAATACGTCCAGAAAAACATTGTACAGGATAGCTCTCATGCCCTAATAAACCACATTAATTCCTCGTATAACCGCCGCGAGTTTGAATATAGGCCTCGACTCTGTCATGCATACGGCCATAAAGATGCTGGATATCATTTTGGGGTAGGTTGTTCTAAACCTTCTGAAAACCCTGACGCAATTGTTGAATTGTTGCAGCGGGTGTGCATTGACGATGAACGTTCATCATCATCATCATCATCATCATCCTTATTCCCATCGCCCGTTGGAGTCACCCAATATAGGATGCCTATTTTTGTCGTCTTGGTCTTTTTACGGATGGCGTTATCTGCACCCCTTCTATCCAACACTCCTATTCCGCTTGTGACCAGCGTTATGGTTAAGGACTTTTTAACGATTGCTGCAAGGTGAGAGCAGCAGCTGGGACCGATGGCTTTACGTTCCATCGTGTCCTACACCTGCTCAATTAATGACAAGTTTGGAGATCGTGCTGGTCAGGGAAGTAGTGCCACATGCTGTAAGGTCTGTAAGCTAAGACGGGCAGTGTGTGAACGGGCGTTTTCCTGCTGGAAAAACATGTTACCCTCCTGTTGCGAGAAGGGCAGAAGAACAGGTGCCACAATCTACTGAACTTACCGAATGCTGTTCAATGTTCCATCCACAAACACTATGGGTGATCGCGAGTTGTAACTGATTGCACCCCGCACCATTATGCCAGGGGTTGGACCTGTATTGCCATAGAAGGGTATGCTGTGGAAAATGGCGCTCTGTTGCTCTTCGCCGCACATGCACACGTCCATCACTGGTGTACAGGAAGAATCTGCTTTCATCACTAAGGACCACAGATATCCATTCGGCTCTTTCGCGGCACCAGTGCAACCGCGCAGCACAGTGTTCTTGCAGATATGGGAGTCTGGTTAGAGGGATCTGTGCCCGCAGTCCTGCAGCTAGCAAACGGTTACCAATGGTATGTCTTGACAAAGCTGATGCTATTCTGGCCCTTATCTCTGGTGTGGATGCCTTACGTTTGCTCAAAGCTTCTCCTACGATTCGACGGTCTTATCGTTAGTCTGTTGTATGTGGGCGTCTAGAACCAGTTCTGCGTGAGTGCGATTCTTCCGTAAACCACTGCTGAAAACATCGAAATACCACAGAAACATGATGACCAATGAGATCATCCAGCCTCTCGAAATCCCAAACTCCGATCTCTGTCAAACTCCGTGAGTTGCTGCACTGGAACACGCGAGCGTGTGCGAGGCATTGCAGTTGTTGTCACCACACATACAGTCAACTGTTCCATAACAATGCAGATGCCAAACTGATGATTTCATGCAAATCTGTTCGGAACCATTCTTCTCCAGGAGGGGCATGGGAGCCAGCCTGTACAACGTTCTTCTGAACGCATTTTCTTGCAATTTGAATATTTTCTTATATGCCACCAATGCTACATGTGTGAAAAATTTCAAATAAATCGACCTACTCCTTTAAATGTTGCATTTTTTTGCCAGTAGTGAACTTTCATTTACAAAAGAATTTTAAAAATCTAATACTTCTAACAGATCGAAACTTTAACACAAAATTTTTCGACCTAGCAGGAGGAGGTGACCCCATTCTATACCAACACTTATTTTGATTTTTTGGACACCCAGAAGTTTATATTCTAATCTTACCAGGATTTGGTATGGTATCCCACATCATTAGACAACAGTCTGGTAAAAAAGAGGCCTTTGGAACATTAGGAATGATTTACGCAATAGCTGCAATTGGAATTTTAGGATTTGTTGTATGATCTCATCACATATTTACAGTAGGAATAGACGTTGATACTCGAGCATATTTTACAGCAGCAACAATAATCATTGCAGTTCCCACAGGTATCAAAATCTTCAGCTGACTAGCAACACTACATGGTGCTTAATTAGCATTTGAAGCACCTCTACTTTGGGTTCTAGGATTCGTTTTCCTATTCACTGTGGGGGGCTTAACGGGAATTATCCTAGCTAATTCTTCAATTGACATTATGCTACATGATACTTATTATGTAGTAGCACATTTCCGCTACGTACTATCAATAGGAGCTGTATTTGCCATTTTAGCCGGAATTATCCACTGATTCCCACTATTTTTAGGAGTCACAATAAATAAAAAAATGCTAAAAATCCAATTTTTTACTATATTCTTAGGAGTAAATTGAACATTCTTCCCACAACACTTTCTAGGATTGAGAGAAATACCACGACGTTACTCCGACTATCCAGATGCATACACAACATGAAATATTATTTCATCAATCGGATCAACAATTTCATTCGTTGCTGTTTTAATATTAATTTTTATCCTATGAGAAGCACTAGTATCCCACCGAAAATTAGCATTTTCATTAAACCTTCCGTTTTTAATTAAAATTAGCAAAACTTTATAATTAATGGCAACATGAAACCATATTTTATTTCAAGATAGAGCATCACCCCTCATAGAACAACTAATTTTCTTCCATGATCATACAATAATTATCATTATCCTTATTACAGAATTGGTATTGTACATAATAACATCACTCCTATTCAGCTCATTTCCAAATCGATTTATATACGAAAGTCAAGAAATCGAAACAGTATGAACAATTCTGCCAGCCATCACACTAATTTTTATTGCACTCCCATCTTTACGTCTACTATATTTAATCGATGAAGTCAGTAGTCCTAATATAACAATCAAAACAATTGGGCATCAATGATGTTGATCTTATGAATATTCAGATTTTTCAGATGTACAATTTGACTTATATATAATTAATCAATCAGAAATACCATTAAATACATTTCGATTATTAGACGTAGATAACCGAACAGTCGTTCCTATAAACACCCAAATTCGAATTTTAATTACAGCAGCAGATGTTATTCACTCATGAACCGTACCAGCTTTAGGAGTTAAAGCAGACGCTGTACCAGGACGCTTAAATCAAATATCATTGTACGTCAACCGACCTGGTCTATTCTTCGGCCAATGCTCAGAAATTTGTGGAGCTAATCATAGATTTATACCTATTACACTAGAAAGAGTACCCTTAAACACTTTTTTAAGCTGAATTAATACTATGTCAATAGATGGCTGAAATTTAAGCTATGGTCTCTTAAACCATTATATAATATATTTACTTCTACAGACGAAATTAGTTAAAAGATAATATTAATATGTCAAATTAAAGTAACAATAGTATATACCTCTAATAGCTCCGATATCTTGAATATTAATATATTTGTTATTTACACTACTAATTATAATTATTATAACCATTATTTATCCTTCAATAACCAACAATATTCCTAAACAAAAAGAAAACATTGAAACTTTTAATATAAATTTTAAATGATAACTAATTTATTTTCTGTATTTGACCCCACATCATCCCTATTTAATATAAAATTAAACTGAATGAGATCATTACTATTCATATTCATTTTTATTGTTAATTATTGAAACACCCCTTCACGAATCTCTATTATATTTCACAACCTATTTGGTACTCTAAGAGCAGAAATAAAAACACACCTAAAATCTAAAATTCCTACTGTAATATTCGTATCAATTATAATATTTATCATAATTAACAATCTCATAGGATTAACTTCGTATACATTTACTAGTACAGCACATATACTGTTAACCCTAACAATAGCCCTTCCATTGTGAATTTCTTTTATATTATTTGGGTGAACTAATAAATGTAATCATATATTTGCACATTTAGTCCCCCAAGGTACACCATCTTATTTGATACCATTTATGGTTTTGATTGAAACCATCAGTAATATTATCCGCCCAATCACACTATCAATTCGATTATCAAAAATTTTTAAATATGAATTTCTACCAAAACTCTTCAAAAACTTTGAAGTTTATTGAATTAACAGAATTTCAAATAAATATTTTATTCAGTTTTAAAATTTTTTAAGGGTAAATAAATTTTACTTGATTTTTATTGTAGTATAACTATATAGCCTACAAGTATAAAAAATTAAAATGATCTACATAGTATTCATTACCAATATCTTGAATCAATGACTTAAACATTTCTGGCGCAATGAGATGTACAATCAGTGAGGTACATTTAGTTCTGTGAAGCCTAAGTGCTGATGTTTGTGATGAATGCTTATTGTCCTTACTCTTGAAATTGCTTGCTATTATTTCACCAATATGGTCGATGCTTCTGATTGCCGAATGGCATGAATACAATCAGTCGTTTCATACTGGTATTCTCATCAATTACAACACCTGAAACACAATAAATAGAACGTTTTTTTAAAAATACTACAATAGACAGAACCATGTTTGGGTATAATATTGCTTCAAATGGAGAAGGAGAGAGACGAGTTTTGATATCTTACTTGAGTTTAAGGTATTTCGGTTGGAATCGGGTGATAATTTTGCTATATCATTACGGTGTTTTCCTGTTTGAGGATGATTTCTTAAATCATTCTTATATGCACGGAGTCCAGTTTTACAAACAATACAATAAGCTTCACGATCACTGCTCTCAGGGCCTAGCATTAGTTGGGTATTTCAGATTAACACAATTAAAAAAATTCGTAACAAATTATATACATATATGGTAGTAACTTGTACCTGTATTTTTTGTTAGCCAGCCTTTGAACGTTGATTCTTTCTCCCAAGACACTCTATATTGTTTCAAATATTTCGTCCATTTCCCCATGTTTATAGTTTACGCTAGTCTGATTTCAGTCCGGTGATTTTAATAAAATTTCAATAAAAAATAATTACGTGCAAGATTTTAAGTTATCGAAATGAAAAACAAAGTTAATTGAGAGAGAAGATAAAACTAAAAACTGTGAAAGATACTTACAATTTTGAAGTCTTCAGAATATTTAAGCCTGGTGTGTGCTGCTGGCTGGAGTCCTTATGATAAGCACCCGACAAATGACAATCGAACAGTGAAGTGTACATTTCTTCAGGTGGGACGAAAGCAGTGCTTTCACGAAGCTCACCCTACCAGAATAAATTCCATATGAAATACACTGAAATAGGCAAGAAGCCTGCCTAACCCCAGAGGCTTCCAAATTATGAAAAATTAATAAGATTGACGATTGTCAGAAGATTGGGAGAGGAGGGGGGGGGTATCACATCTTCCAATAATCCGGGAAGGAAACGTTGCCAATGTCTTCGAAGTTGACATCAAGAATATGACTCGGTTTTCTATACTACTTCATTATCATCGGATTGTCTAGTATTCCAGCCACCAGGTCATTGTCATGGCTCTTCATTGTCTGCACCATGTTGATCAGGAAATCTTGGATACACTTTCCAATGTAAGTCATGTTCAGATCCGTGTGGATGTAATGATTTTTTTACGGTCCTTCTTCCGAGCTGGAACGACTGAAGTTCACTCCATCTGCTTCTACATATAGTCGTCCACGCAGGCATAGAGGAGGATGATCCGAATCACTGTCTTGTACAGTAGTATTATATTGTCGATGCTGAGGGCGCTGTTTCTACCCAGGAGAGCTATAATACTGAACTTAGCCCTCTTCACTTTGTTTAGAGCGTAAGTTACGTGTCGATTCCAGGAGAGTCTTGAGTCGATGATAACGCCAAGTTACTTGTAGTGGTCAACCCATTCGAGTTTCTTATTGAATAGAACCAGGGAATCCGGAGGACACTTAAGATTTTTGCTTAAGTACACAGCTTTGCATTTTCCGACGTTAAGACTCAGTTTCCAGCAATTAAACCAGTGTTCTAACTTCTTCAAGGCGTTCTGCATCAGAATGATAACGTAAGATGGGTGGTGCACTCATGTCAAGATGGCAGTATCATCAGCATTTAAGATACCGTCTATGAAAATGGTCCAATGAAACGGGTGTCCCATATCCCACCAACACCAAAACTTTGCTATCACCAACGACTTTGAATGGATCTGTCTAACGAAGGTTCATATTTATCCAGTATCTCATGTTCTGATGGTTACCTTACCATGGATATAAAAATTGCCTCGTCACTGAACGCAATTGGGTCCAGTTGATAGTTTTCCAGAGCTCATGAACAAAACTCTTCACGTCTGCCTGAATCATCTCCTTCTCCTAAGGTCGACATAGTTTGAACAACGAAAAGAAGTAACGAAAAGAAGTATTTTTCAGGCATTTACTCAGTGTCATACAGAGTCGTGTCACATTATTATGACCACCAGCTAATATCCCGGATAACCGCCTTTAGCGTCACGGATAGCAGCTAGACTGCGTGGGAGTGAGTCAATAAGATTCTGGTAGGTTTCTACTAGTAGCTGTTGCCATGCAGTAAAGCATCCGACAGCAGCTGAAGGGTACGCGGTAGTTGTTTAGTTGTTCCATAGCACGCACATGACGATCGAGGTAATCCCAAAGGCTCTCGATTGGGTTGAGGTCTGGGAAATTAGGGGGGCCAGGGTACTCATGGTTGGAACTCATGGTCGTGTTCCTCAAACCACCCCCGAACAATTCCAGCCGTATGACACGTCGCATTGTCTTTCTGGAATGTGCCCCCCCCCCCCCTGAATTGAAGTACATAGCTTTGCATTTTCCGACGTTAAAGTTCAGCTTCCAGCAATTAAACCAGTCTTCAAATTTCTTCAAGACTTTCTGCAGACGAATGATAACGTGAAATGGCTGGTGGCAGTATCTTCAGCATAGAAATATAAATTACATTTTTCTGGTTTTAGAAAATCATGTACAAAATAATTAAATAAAACGGGCCCAAGGACAGAACCTTGTGGGACACCGGCCTTTACCTTGCGGGGAGTGGAGAAGTTTTCGCCAACTTTAGCTTGATAGAACCTCTCGCTAAGAAAAAATTTCACCATCAAAATCAAATCAGGAGGAAACTTGTCTCTAATCATCTTGAAGATTAGCCCTTCGTGCCACACCTGATTGAAAGCATTACTGACATCAAGAAAGACCACGTCACAGTATCCTGAAAGGTTCAGTGGGGTGCTCAGATAGTCAACAAGCCTCCATATCTGCATCTGACACGAATGAGCTTCACGAAAGCCAAACTGCTCTTTCCGAAGTAGATCACTGGTGAGACAGTGGTCCTTGAACCTGGTGAGGATAGTTTTCTCCAAAACTTTGGACATTGACGGGAAGTGCTCGCAGGAAGTGCAGGATTTTGCCCTTGCTTGGGGATACTTAACACAATAGATTGCTTCCAATGAGTCGGGAAGTAGGAAAACTTCCAGCAGTCGCTTATGATATTCGAGATGTCATTAATAATGTTGTTCGGCAGATTTCTTATGGCGTTATTACTTACCTTGTCTCTTCCTGGAGCTTCCTCAGTTTGAGATTTCTGATGATGGCAGCTAACTCGCCAGTCTCGATGTCAATCTTCGACGTAAATTGCGAGACTTCATCAAGCCTGATAAGACCACCTTCCACACGCTGGGACATGAGTTAACTCTCGGGATTATTTTGATCAGGAGTAACAAATTGCATTTCTAGGAAATCTGCAATTAGTTGTGCTTTATCCTGATTAGTTTGGACGTAATTACCTTGAGGGGTGCGAAGTGGAGGAAGCGTATCGTTTTTCTTCTTCTGCAGAGCTCTAGTCATGCTCCAAATGGAATTGTCGCGCCTAGCGTCGCGTAACTCTTTTATTTCTTCCTGGACTCTTCGTACTAACCTGTTATATATTATGTTTTAGCCAAGGTACACGATAACGTTGCCAAGGCCTACGAGTCCTGTTTCTTTCTGCGATCAAGTGTTGGATTTCAGAGGTAAGCACAATTCGATAAGGAGATTTATTTTTCAATGGGTAGGCACTAGCTTCAGTGGCACTATTTATTCGCCTGGTGATGTCTACAACACGTCGATCGATGTCTTCCGTACAGTTTGGTCTATCGAGTTGGCCGTCATGGTCCTTGAGGATTTCTTTGAAGAACTTCCAGTCTTGCTGATGCTTGACTTCTTCTCTGAAATTGATATTGGCATTGTTAAAGTTTAACGCCACAGGCTTGTAGTCAGAAGAAAGGTCATCAGTCGTGAAGATGTTGTATCGCTTGAAGAAACCCTTCATCAGTGAGATATCCAACACGTCACTTATAGGAGAATGGTCACAATAGTAAGTGTCCTCCACTGGCCCTGCAGCAATGATGTCATCTTTACTTTGTATATACCGGTATAGAATCATGCCATTGCAGTTCCGTGTTCTGGAGTTCCAGCTAGGATGTTTGGCATTAAGGTCACTAGCCAGTATAACTGGAATGTCACCATCGAAGAGTTCATCGAGATCACTAACGTCGAGAGTATGTTTAGGTGAATTGTAGAGCGCCACGAACTTCACTTCACCAAGGGAAACGTCATTGATGATGACGGACGCCAATTCCATACCTGCGTAAGATTTGGAGACTAATTCTTGATGTTTAATTCTATTCTTGATGATGATCGCAGCACCAGAGGCACATCTTGTAGTGTTTGGAGTCATACGATCATAACGGTACACACAATAACCGAGTAGCTTGAAATCTCGGCTTGGCTTGAGGTGTGTTTCACAGAGGAAAGCAACGTCGATTTCCTGCTACAACAGAAAGTTGTGAAACTCTATACTCTTTAGGGGAACCCCTTCTAGCGTTCCATATCACGCACCGAAGTTCACCTTTGTTGATCTCAGTTTAATGTCGTGTAGCCATGATGAAATTAGTTGGTCTTAGAGAGCCCACTCAACTGGGCAACGTTTGCCTAGATTTGTAAACAAATGACATATTTGTCCAATTTGATTATACATACCTTGTAGGTCGTTAATGTGGAGACCTTTTTCCTCCGGCTTAGACACTGCAGCTGCAAAGAATTTGTCCGCAGTCACCTTGGGATCCTTTTAACCTAGGGATATTTTGGACATTTTGTATAGCTTTAAGTGCGAGATACTCCACATCTTCTGCACGTCGGGGGGGGGGGCCTCTCCTTTAATCTTGGGGCAGCCTTTTGACTGGTGGGCTTCTGCGCATTTGTGGCAACGAGGATCTTCTGTGCAGCCCATGGATACGTGTCTAAAGCGCAAGCAGTTGTAACACTGTAGTGGCTTCTTGTTCCCTCGAAAGACTTCTACTAGAACTGCTAGTGGACCGATACCAGTGACAGTCTTCAATGACTGGTTATGTTCACTATTGGGGAGCAGAACCAAAACCATAGGCATATCTATTGATCCTTTGGCTTTTCTACGTCGGATTACCTTTTCCGAGAAGTAGTTAGCTCTTCTTAGGTCTTCTTGAAGGTCTTCTAGATCGTACGTAACATCAATATTTCGAATAACGAACTTCAACACCTTCTCGGAGTTCAGTTGATGGTACTGAATTTTCAAAATATCATCAGCTTTGATACCAGCGACGAGCTTTTTATAGATAACTTCGTCTAGACATTTCACTTTTACTGTCTGTGCTCTGCCTGTATGCATTATGATTTTTTTATAGAAGTACACGCTTCTTAATCTAGTCCAAAATTTCTTTAAGAAGCTTACCATGAGTGCGTATAATAATTGGTGGGACATATGAACTCTTACTTACCTTTTGGTTGATATTTTTGGCCGAGTTCTTTTGTCCATTTCTGCTGCGTTTTTCTCTGGCGGCAGTAAAAACTTCTTCATTGACGTTGACGATCTTTTTCAAATTATCTAACCTCGTCTCTTTCCTGGACTTCTTATTTTTCCCGTCAATCCATGGGTTGTCATCAGTATTAGGGTCGTCTTCTGTTTTCCTTTTGCGACTGGGGTCGTCCTTGCTCCCACATAGTACCGGTGGTAAAGAGGCGTCCATGTGCTCCTCCTCCTTCTCCAACTCAGGAGTTGGTTTACTATTGAGACTGGCAGCCACGGACTTGGTAGCAAGAGTATTCTTAAGCAATGAATCGAATTCTTTAAGTAAAATTATCCTTTGTTCTTGAAATTTTTTATCCATTTCTGTCATCAAATGTTGGCATAAATCATTCTTTAGTGCTGCCTGCTTTTCACTGATGATGGCATCAAATGCAGCAAAACGCTTGTCTCTGGTGATGACGTCATTGTATACGAACTCGTGGAAGAACTTTCCTTCATTTGGCATACTGAAGCCGCTGTTGGTAACCTGGTTAGATGTTTAAAAGACATAGTCGTCCTTAAAAGGCCATGCCTACCTCTAAAGAATAAAGTCAGGTTTGCGAGAAAATTAATTCTACGCCAGGGACCCAGAAGGATACTGAGCGTCTTGATGTACTTGTTTACGGGAATATTAATTCCAAAGCCAGGGACCAGCACATAAGACGTAACAAAAGGTGAATATCGTCCTGAAAACGGCACAGCATGAAATGAGAACAATGAAATGATACCTGAAATGAGAGTAGAAGAGCTAGTCCGTCATAATCGTCCTGAGCCTCTCGTCCTGATCCTGCCTCGCTATCCTTAAGCACCCCGACAATCAACAATCGAACAGTGAAGTGTACATTTGTTAGGATGGGACGAAAGCAGCGCTTTCAAAAAGCTCATCTAACCAGAATAAACTCCAAATGAAATACACTGAGGTAGTCAAGAAGCCTAACCAACCCAAGCGGTCTTCCATATTATACAAAAAAGAAAATAAGATTGACGATTGTCTGAAACAAAAAAACAAACGAAATAAAAAATACAAGGAAAAATAAGATTATCACATCTTCCAGTAGTCTGGGAAAGAGACGTTGCTAATATCTTCAAAATTGATGTCAAGAACGTGCCTCGGTTTACGATACTTCGTATGCCAGTTCATATTCATTGAGTTCTCCAGTATCCCTTTCACAAGCTTATTGTCGTGAGTCTTCATCTTCTGTATCATATTCAAAAGGAGATCCTGTATCTGGTTACCGATATGGGCCATGTTTAAATCGAGGTGGATGGATTGGTTTTTCACCGTCCTTCTGTCCAGCTGGGCAATGGTCCTCAGGGTAACATTCTGGAATGACTGTAGTTCACTCCATCTGGTTTTACAGATAGTCGCCCATGCAGGCATGCCATAGAGGAGTATGGTCCGGATAATCGACTTGTACAGAAGTAGCTTGTTGTCAAGGCTGAGAGCGCTGTTGCGACCCATGAGAGCTATGATACTGTACTTAGCCCTCTTCGCTTTGTTCAGAGCATAGGACATATGCTGGTTCCATGAGAGTCTTGAGTCAATGACAACTCCCAGATACTTGTAGTTGTCCACCCAGTCCAGTTTCTTATTGAACAGAACAAGAGAATCTGGGGGATGCTTGAGCTTCCTATTGAGGTACAAAGCCTTGCACTTTCCGACGTTAAGGTTCAACTTCCAGGAGTTAAACCAGTCTTCGAACTGCTTCAAGGCGCACTGCAGCCGAGTGATAACCTGAGCCGGCTGGTGTGCCCATGTCATAATGGCAGTGTCATCCGCATAATAATACATATTACAATTATCGGGTTTTGGGAAATCATGTACAAAGTAATTAAATAGCATAGGCCCGAGGACAGATCCCTGAGGGACACCGGCCTTTACCACACGGCTTGTGGAAAGATTTTCTCCAACTTTGGCTTGATAGGATCTGCCGTCAAGAAAGGATTTCACCATCAAAATCAAATCGGCAGGAAACCCGTCTCTGATCATTTTGTAGACAAGGCCCTCATGCCACACTTGATCAAAAGCCTTACTGACATCGAGAAATACCACCCCACAGTGTCTGGATAGGTTCAGGGGGGTGCTCAGGTCTTCAACAAGCCTTCATATCTGCATCGGACAAGAGTGGGCAGCACGAAAACCAAACTGCTCTTCCCGTAAAAGGTCATTTGCTAGACAGTGATCTTGGAATCTGACGAGGATCGTTCCCTCCAACACCTTGGACATCGAGGGTAGAAAGCTAATAAGTCGATAGCTCGCGAGAATTGCAGGATTTTGTCCCTGCTTTGGGATACTCAACACAATAAATTTCTTCCAAGCCACAGGGAAGTAAGAAAATTTCCAGCAGTCGCTAATGATATTGGTGAGGAAGTCAATAAGTTCTTTGGGAGATTCATAAGGGCGTTATCACTTACCTTGTCTTTTCCTGGAGCCTTCTTTTTTCAGTTTACTTATGATGTTGGCGATCTCTCCAGCCTCGACGTTGTACTTCGTAAAATGCTGCGGGACTTCATCAAAGTTGAAAATACCTTCTTCCACACGGTGAGACATGATTTGGCTCTCGAGCTTATCGTTGGTAGGAGTAACAAACTGCATTTCCAGTGAATCTGCAATGACTTGGGCCTTGTCCTGATCAGTTTGCACATACTTACCTTGTGGTGTACGGAGTGGAGGAAGCATAACATTCTTCTTCTTCTGTAAAGCTCTAACCATACTCCAAATGGAATTGTCGCGAGCCGACAAGCTTTTGAGTTTTACATTCCAACTAGCGTCGCGAAGCTCTTTTATTCCCTCTTGAACTCTTCGCACTAACCTGTTGTACTTGGTTTTGAGCCAAGGTTCACGATAGCGTTGTTATAGTCTACGGGTCCTGTTTCTTTCAGCAATTAGGCGTTGGATTCCAGGAGAGAGTTGGATTCGATGAGAAGGTTTATTCTCTGATGGATACTTACTAGCTTGTATGGCACTGTTAATACATCTGGTGATGTCATCAACAAGTTGATCGATGTCTTCTGTACAGTAAGCAACGTCGGGATGGTAGCCATAGTCCTTAAGAATATCTTTGTAGAGCTTCCAGTCTTGATAATGTACGAGTTCCTCTCGGAAATTTATATCAACATTGTCAAAGTTCAACGCCACAGGCTTGTGGTCTGAAGAAAGGTCATCAATCGTGAAGACATTGTACGGTTTGAAGAAAAACGTCACTACTAGGGGAGTGGTCGCAGTAGTAGGTGTCCTCCACAGGTCCGGCAGCGATGATATCATCTCTACCTTGTATGTACCTATAGAGAATCATGCCGTTGTAATTCTGCGTTCTGGAGTTCCAACTTGGATGCTTGGCATTTAGGTCACCAGCCAGGACGACTGGAGTGTCACCACTGAAGAGTTTATCAAGCTCGCAAATGTCAAGATAATGTTTAGGTGAATTGTAGAGCGCTACGAACTTCACTTCACAACAGGAGACGTCATTGATAATGATGGAGGCTGATTCCATACCTGCATAAGACTTGGATACTAATTTTTGGCGTTGAATTCCCCTCTTAATGATGATCGCAGCGCCCGCAGACGCACATCTTGCAGCATTTGAAGCCATTCGATCCTTACGGTACATACAATAGCCAGGTAGCTTGAAGTCTTGGCTTGGTTTGAGGTGAGTTTCACAGAGGAAAGCCACGTCGATTTCTTGATTTATCAGAAAGTTGTGAAACTCGATACGCTTTCGGGGAATGCCCTAGCGTTCCATATCACGCACCGAAGTTCACCTTTGTTGATTACAGTATAACGTTGTGCAGCCATACTAAAATTAGTTGGTCGTAAGGAGCCCACTTAACTGTGGGTAACTTTTGCCTAGATTAGAAAACAGATTAAAAATACGTCCTAATTGTTTATACATACCTGGTAGGTCGTTAATGTTGAGGCCTTTATCTTCCGGCGTAGACACAGCGGCAGTATAGGATTTGCCTGCTGTCACTTTAGAACTAGACATCCTTTGAACCTGGGGGTATTTTGTACATTTCGTGTAGCTTGATGTGTGCTGTCAACCACATCTGATGCACTTTGGGGGTCCTGTCCTTTGATCTTGGGCCAATCTCTTGACTGGTGCCCCTCAGCACATTTATTACAACGAGGATCTTCCGTGCAGCCCATGGATACGTGTCCGAAGCGCAGGCAGTTGAACACTGTAGTGGCTTCTTGTTCCCTCGAAAGGCCTCCACTGAAACTGCCAGCGGCCCAGTACGTGTTACGTTTTTCAATGACTGGTTGTGTTCGGTGTTCGGGAGTAGAACCAAAACCATTGGCATATCAATGAATCCTTTGGCTTTCCTCAATCGAATAACTTTTTCCGGGAAGTAGTTGGCTCTTTTTAGGTCTTCTTGGAAGTCATCGAGGTCATACGTAACATCCACATTATGAATTACGTATTTCAAGACCTTCTCCGACTTCAGTTGATGATGCTGAATTTTTAAAATATTATCAGATTTAATGCCAGAGACTAACCTGTTGTGTGTTTCTTCATCTTCACATTTAACCTTGACGGTTTCAGCTCTGCCCGTATGAACGGCGATCCTTTCGACTGGAACATGCTTCTCGAGCTCAGTTAAAATCGTCTTAAACGGGACGCCATGAGTCCGCACGATAATTGGCGGTACATACCTTTTCGTGATCCTATGGTCTTTATTAGCCGAGCGACCTTGTACATTCTTCGGATTCCTCATCCTAGTTGCGCTGACGACTTCTTCGTTTATTCTGAAGACTGTCTTTAGGTTATCGACCCTCGTGCCTTTTATGAATTTTTTATTAGTGACACCAATCCAGGGACTGTCGTCCACTTCTTCATCAGTTCGTCAGAGTGACTTCTCTTACAGCCACCATTTGTCGAACAGTCACTATTTTCTATTATATCCATAGACTCCATACTATTAGAAGAGGAAAGTTTTTAAGACCCCCTTAAGCACCCCCTTATTTATCTGCTTATATATACTTAAAGCACCAATGGAAAGCAAGCGCCAAATCTCGAAACCGGCTTGGCTATTGTATCCAGTAGAAGAGCAATCATAAGACGTAATCACGCCTGATCCATCCCTGGTTAAATTTAAATCGTCACTAAATTTATTTTACAGCAATAAGACTGAAAAAAAAACAAGATAATAAAAAACATGCCCTAAAAAGCCCAAAAAAAAGCCACGACCCGCCAAAACAATCCCGAACCGCGAAGTCAAAATTTTACAAGCCAATTGGTTTTTAAAAAGCCCAATTTGCGGTTTATAGCCCAATCAGGCAACACTGCTTCCATTGTGTAAAATATATTTGTATGGAAGGTGTTGAACACGTCGAGAATATGGTCTGCCTTGGTCACATTGCTGTCAAATACGACGAGGGTTTCATCTACATATCGTGAATAGTACAATAGATTTTTTTTTTCATTCCATTAAGGGTGTGATGTAGCTCTCTTCTAAACACTATAAGAACACTTCAGAAATGATTGCGCTGACGGGTGAACCCATTAGCACCCCGCTTTGCATTTTGTAGAATTCATCATTATACATGAAGTAATTTTGATTATAAATGGTTTTTAGTGAACTAATGATATCATTTCGGACGTCATTATCGACATTGTTCGTGATGAATTGTTTATTGATAATATCGTTTGTTTCGCGGAATGGAATATTCGTGTACAGATTCACAATACGGAGGGTTGATTCAGATAAAATGAGAAGACTTTGCAGTTCTGTTACGATGGTGTAATACCATGGCTCCACCATCGGTTGTGTTCAATGTGAGAACCACGTTGTTGGACTATCGCCCGGCATCGTAATTTCCACTGAAGTAGGCTGAGTTTGAGGGACTCCATGGGAAGTTCGTTCCACACCTGCTGACACACTTTACATAGCCCATCAACGGTTCTTGGTCGGCGACTTCCGAGCCGTCGTTTCAGGAGACCAAAACCACAGAAATCCATCGGTGATGCGTCAGGAGATTTTACAGGCACATGAGAGAAGGGAATAACTCGTATGCCCGTCTCCTGTTCCATCTTCCTTGTCCATGTGGATCCAAACTTTTGATTGCTCACCAGGGTACAGACGTGGGATATCCTGCCGATATATGTGGTCCATTACATTACTCTGGAAGTAAGCTGCACTAATTTTACAGTTTCCAGGAACTCGACGAATCGTGAGCAGTGCAATATCCGGCAACCACCATGAAGCCCTTTGAAAACTTTTCCTTGCACCTTCGGACAAAATCGGACCTGGCCTTGCCCTCTCTTTCGTGCTAGTAAATTGCCCTGGGTTTGTTGGTGTCATCGAGGTA
This sequence comes from Rhysida immarginata, assembly GCA_023313115.1. Taxonomy (NCBI): domain Eukaryota; kingdom Metazoa; phylum Arthropoda; class Chilopoda; order Scolopendromorpha; family Scolopendridae; genus Rhysida; species Rhysida immarginata. The sequence goes on from JAHWFO010002925.1 coordinate 161,990, forward strand.
CACCCAAGCTTCATCCAAGGAGACAACCCACTTCCATCGGTCACCTGCAAGATGGTTTTCATACAGTTTTCTGGCGTTGGTGAATCGTTCCTGCACGTGCCTAGCCGACAGTCTGTGACCGCGTGATGAGGGTTAAAGTGTATTTCTGAGGTTGTTTCTACAAAATCAAGTGCACTAAGATCAAATGCAATATCAGAACTGTCCTCTTTTTCCCGCAAGTGTATTTGAAATATCTTTAATTGGAATTACCTGTGTTTGAGTGGTTGCTTCCAAATTTGCATCCTTCTTAGTTTCAGGACCTGATCTTTCTTTGGATCAGTCAGGATCTTAAAGATTCCCTGGTCGATTCCGGTGTTTGCAACGACATTGGCCTTTCTGATGGCTTCTAACGAGCTCTCATAGACCTCGAAGACCCATCTAGTGGAATGAGGCTCCAACAGTCTGTTGACGGTTCTCCATTCAATAGTGTTCAGTTCGGGGTTGAAGCGATTCATCCTCCGAAGAAGAACATTTGCATCCTTCGTGATGTTGTCCTGGTCTTAAGGCCAACTTTTATTGGCTTTGGAATTTCACTTGCCTTAATCGCTTTAAGGCAAGAGAGTTCCTTCCTCAAAACCCCATCGTTGTTCGCAAAAGAGTTTCTCAACCAGGTTGCTGTATTCCTGTCTTCACAGACGACCAACAACGCGCCGGCTAATAAACCCTACCGACTGATCCTAGGTAAGAAATTACCCTCAGGAATTGCATCTATTCTGTCAAGGATCTCCTATTGAACAAGAATATAACTCGTAAAACGATTTTCAAATATGCTGAAAAGAAAAATATAAAAATTTAATGTTTAATATTACAGTAATATTTTATATATACGAGTAATGGCGAAAACTGCATGTAAATTTACGTATTCGATTTGCAGCGATCAGACGAATCTTTCCAAACACGCGCGAAATAAGAAATGAAATACTCGCACATATAATGTTTTAAACTACTGCGCCTATGTTCTGTTAAGTTACCCTTCTCAATCAAAGTTACCATAAACGTTAGGAGAGATAAATCATAAAATTGTCGAGATTGTTCATCACCTTTCTGAAGCCTCAGTTTCTTGGCTTTCCTGCAATTTCTCTTTTGAGTTTTAGTGAGTGCTGATCTCTGAGTCCCCGCTGCCCCAGGAGCGGCGGTAGCAATGACATCTTCTGCTCACATAGCGACAGGGGCCCCTCCTTTTTTTTTTGGATGAAAACCAGTGTTCGGTTATCGCCAGATCCTTCATTTTTCTATTTTTCTTTATTTTGCTCCTAAAAGAACTGGGAAACTGTGTGTGAGTTTGGTAGTCCACGTCAGGCTACCCTCCTCTCCTGACGCAGGGCTAGATAAGTTGAGGTTTCGCCTGGTGCCTCAATGGGATCGTTCACAACACACATATTTATACACGCTGTGCCACCCTGATCTCAGCACGATTCCTTACACCTTACCTTGCGTGTTCCCCGTTCCTTTTTCAACAGGGCTTGGGACTGACTATGGCGGAATTTGCGGTCACCATACTAACGGCAACACTGCCATTGACAGCGCAGGTTAGCCATTAACTGAAGGATATCAGTCTGCAATGCATGACTTCAGAGTTTGACGAGAAAACCAATTATAAGTCATAACCCGCAGTTTCACCCCCTAAATATTTGTTAAAATTTTCATTCCCAGAAAACCCCTGAAGACTGAAAAAAAAACAGTTTTGGGTAGACTGTAGTAGAGGTACAATTGATCACCGCGCGTATCGATTAAAAGAGCTTATGCACTTTTATAAAAGCACGGATACGAGGTGGGGAAGGCTTACTGCAAATAAGCTGATTAACACTACGATGCCCGAGATTGCCAACTAACCTGAATGCCCAAAGGAGTCATATTGACTTCTCCCTTAAGAATTGATTTTTTTCCCTTTTAAATGTTAACCTTAAGTGTATACAAATACAAGAACTACCAGATAATAAGAAAAACATTTTTAATTTCCCATTTGTTTATAATTTTAAATACGAAAAATAAATTCCTCTGATGTTCAGAGGCTAGTTTGTGCATTTTTTGCATACCTAACAACATTTAGCGTTGCAAGTGCTGCAGACAGCTTTCTTACACTGCTTACACACACAATAGAGCGATTTGTTTGGCAATTTGTCTTAATCTGACAATATTTTGTTTTCTTCACTGTCTCAGTTGCTTCTTCTTCAAGTTGTTCTGCATTAGCAGTGTCAGGAAATCTTCTTGATTCCATGTTTTCCTTACAAAGTTCTGTGGCCAAGTTTTGCAGAAACACCCTTCTGCTGATTTTGTCTCCTGTTATTTCTTTGTAGAGCGCATATGCGTTTACTAGAGGCAAGGCTGGCAGGCTTACAACCCTGTGAAATTTATTTTTTGAGGATTATAGGTATTATTGGAAGAAATGGATACATTCAAATAATTGCCTTTGAGAATCATTCCATTTTATATTAGTTTGTCTTAACTAATTTATTACCGATTTTCTGGAACTCAGTGACGTTCATCCATGCCGCCACCTCCCAGCACCGAGTTTTTAGTCAGGTTGTCGACAAATGCCCGCAATTTCAACCAAAGACTTCGCGACGATGTCGGTTCTATGCATCGAAGTTTTGTATGGAGCCAGCTGTTCTATTATCTCTGTTCAATTTGGATTGCATGTAAATGTGATGAGAAAATCTGGTTTCCCGAACTTGGGCACCATGGCGCGTCCCCAAAAGCAGAGTGAATAACTGTTGTTAGTTCCGCCTCGTGTACCACATCAGACTTTAGAGAAAGAAAGATTGCTGCCAGATCCAATGTATTTTGAAAGGTGTGAGCAGGCCATCTTCTTTTACTTGTCCGGACGATATATTTTCTAGCCATTTGGTCAACGATATATACCCCATACACTGTTTCGTTGTAGCACTGGACTGTGTCTGGGGTTTGTTGGCGTTATCTGCAATTTTTACGTCAGAATGCATAGTACTTAGAAAAACAACGTTTTTCTTCCGTTTTCTATCATGCTTGTATACTTTTGTGCAATGTAATTATTCTTTCATCTGTTTTTATAGGAACGGAATTTCTCTTCGAATTTTGATCAGTGTTCCCAGAAGGCTTGTACCTTTTTCTCTTAATAGTTTTTCCAGTTTCACAAAGGCAAAAAGTTGTCAGTAGTTACAATTCTTCATTTGCCTAAATAGGGTTGCATTAAACGCATGACCACATAGTCAGAAAAACGCTCATCATCGGGACGGGTTTCGTTTTTTCTTACATAAGGAAATGCATTTACAACGTACTTGCGATCTTTGTCAACAGCAAGTCAGTATTTATGAACATACTTGTCAGGCTTCGATGCCATAAATTGGGTGAATGGACATCTGACTTTATTTGGGAACAGCTGTTCATCTACTGTAATGAATGTGCCTGCTCTGTAGCACGTTATTCACTTTTCAATGAATCTGTCCCATACAACAGAAAACAAAGCAAATCGGTCAGTATTCAATCTTTGAGAACGAGTAGACCTTTCATCGAATCGCAAATATCGTAAAATCTCACATAAGCGATTTCTTGACATTGCTTTCTTACACAAAGGAAGACCCCATAGAGATGTCCATAGAGCATGGGCAGGCTTATCATTAGCTCCAGCAGCACCACGGGCATACATGATAGCGATAGAAGCTTCAAGCTCAGCGATAGTATAAGTAAAAATATTGCTCTTTGTTTCCCGATGTGCTTCTGCTACAGTGCGCTTGATAATGTGATCAAGGATAAACTTGTCAATGAATAAATGCCACGCACTAGCTGGATTTCCAGTAACAACAGCTCTTTTCGCATACGCAGTAGTCCCATATGTCTCCTTCAAAATGTTTCGTTTTGAGTGCCTACCAGAAGTACAATCAGTAGTTTTCATCAGCTCCCACGTGATTCCATCAGGAGCAACCGAATTTACTTCAGCTTCACTCTATTCTATGTCGAATATATTGTCATCTGCTGTATCACTATGTGGAACTACTGCAACTTGACTGCTATTTCCTCTTGAAACGCCACAAGTTTGTCCTCGACGTCCTCTGGACCTCCAAGATCGGCCGAATGTAGGAACGCGTCGATAGCTCGAATTTTAGGATGCTAAAACATAATTTCATAGTCATATTTTCTGTAGTCTTTTTGTGGTGGCATATTGGTGGTCATTTTGTTGATTTTTCTTATCTCTTGTGCTGCGAGTATACATGCACTGGGTCGTTCTTCGGGTTGTATTTTTAATAACGCCTACTCAACCTCAATGGCTAGGTTAACAAAATCACTGCCGTTTGATTTGTCTTTTCAAGTTGTGCTTTAGTCCTTTGTCCAGAAGGCTCGCTTCTTTATCCGTAAAGCTAATCGAGGTTAAATTGACGACGTTCTTATGGAAAGCGAATTTACTGATCTCTGTTGTACCGACATTGTTGGCTAATAACCGGTCTAGTTTTCCGGACATTATTTCTGGGCCCGTTATTTACTATTGTGTTTACAGCAATATCGACCAACATGCAACTTCTACATTTATACTGCCAGTGTTCGCCGGTGAAAACAGGTTTGGCTCCTGAAAATCCTGCCACCATAGGGGCCATGACGCCAGCATGACGACCACCTCCGAGGAGTGTGTGCGTGTACGAGGGGGAAATTTCTACAATAGATTCACTAATTACACCGGTGCAACAGGGAAACAATCAAATTTTACAAATGCTTCTAATACTATGACTGCCTAATTACAACAGCATAAGTCCACTCCCGTATGAGTTCAGTCACGCCTCTGATTTTGTTAATTCCCCGGTCGTGGGATTACTGTAGCGGGGTTTTGTTTATGTGTAATTACCGTTAACAGAGAGGGAAAACACTTTTAACTATAACAATAAATATGCTTTAATTACGCATCTAATGGGCTGCTACACTCGGCAGAATACATTCGTATGCGGAAAAATAACGCAAAAGTTCAATATAAATAGCAGAAAAGTTCATTCAATGGTCCTTATCTTGTACTCGTCCAAGTACGGCGGGTAAAGGCGGCAGTAACGTTAAACCATTGAGAGCCTGGGGTAAACCGTCAGTGCTCATTAGCGAGGTCCGTTTTGAGGGGACTGTCACAAATAGAAAAAACACAAGCAATGAGTTTAGCACTTCTAGTCACCTTCGGAGCCGTTCTTAATGCATTATTTACCATATCACATTAAATTAAAGTCTAATCTTAATACTATAATGCTTACTTCTATCGGTTCCCGGTTCAAGCCAGGAACGGAGCGGCCTTAAATGCTAGAAAGCAATACCAAAGCAATACCAAAAACTTAAATGCTAAAATTGTAAAGCAAAAGCTTACTGGCTAAGCAACTAAACTGTAATATAGGGTTGTGCGCGAATGACTCCTGGAACCGGGAGAATCGATTCTTTCAAATCGCGGCACTGGAGTAGAATCGCATGCGAGGAACCGGTTCCACGAACGTCATACTCAGCCACGCGGCGACGCACAGTGGCACGGTTGTAAAAATATCGACTTAAAATTATAATTCAACTTTTTTTTTACATTTTAACATAGAAATTGGTGTATTGTTACAAATATATGAATAAATAATTAAAATTTAAAAATAAATTATGTAGTAGCAAAAATAATTTAGGCCTAATAAAATAAAAATCAACTAAAAAGCAAACAAACCAATGAATTTTATAAAACTACACTAATTAACTAATAAA
>JAHWFO010002925.1:177710-195181 GCA_023313115.1 Rhysida immarginata
AGCCACCGTGATAAGGTATGAAACATACAAGAGTAAATCAAGGAACGTAGGAATAATCAATGAAGTTTGGAGGAATAATAGGGTACATAAAACTGTGTATACCGTTAAAATTTGATCATATTCTAACGAGCAGTTTCCGAATTACGCATTCAAAACCGTAACAGTGCTCACATACGAGTACTAACCAGCATGTATTACGATGTTGAGAGTGTAACTGGAAACTACTCGTTGGAATTCCATCAAACTTTTAACAGTATACACAGTTTTATGTACCCTATTATTCATCTGAAATTCATTATATTTGGCGTTGCAGAACCTGAGTTATTAATTTGTTGATCTTGGTGGCGTCATTTTTATTTCTGTTCATGTCTCAGTTAGCGTTCAAAAGAAAATGTTCATTCTGATCACCTCTCTCATTGCTTACAGTTATACACACTTTTTCAGAATCACCTTGTATATATTAGCGTACCCGGCAATGCTTCAATATTGCTAAATCTATATATATATATAATAACATGTCCTGACTGATTCACTGATTCATCATTGCCGAGCGGAAACCGCCGAAGCTATTAAATATGAAACTTTAGTCTTTAGTTTTACTTTATAATGTAGAGACTCACTAAGAAAAAATTTTACGAAATTCATCCCCTAAGGGGTCAAATAGGAGATGTAAGTTTTTATGAAAATCCGTCATTTTTAAGTTAAATCCATGATTAAATCCATGAAAGTTGGTATATGGAACTTTGGTAAGAAACAAGAAAGACGTGTTTCTCGATTTTAGAAAATTTAACCCTTGAGAGGGTAATCTAATTCGCTTTAGGTTGTTTCGGCTGACCAATGTAGTGGCAAAATTACTTTCTATAGCACAAAATTTATTTTTAATACCGAGAGATGGCGCTGGCTGTATTTTAATTTGTGGATCGTTTGATGGTTTGCAATACTCTACAACCCGAACAGGCACACACAGTAAAAATGTTTTGCATAATCTATAGACAGCAAAAGCTTTTTTCATGAAAATGTAATGTCCAGTCTCTGAGAACATTTGAAAAGTAAAAACATGTACCAGAACAGTTATATATCGGGTGTATATAATTAAAGTTCTCCACTTCTGCGCGGGCTGCACACAGTGTTATTGCACGGATAATAATGAAACTTTGTGTAGAGGGAATGCAGAGCATGGGGATGAGAATTCCAACGGAAAATTTTTTTGTGCATAAGGTTGCCATCAGGGGAAACAGTGACGATGCAATATCTTACACGGACGGTAGGGATGCACTACTGGAATGCTCTTAGGGAAAGTGTTCAATATGCGTATCATCTTCGTTGATGGCATGCCGGAAGAGCAGAACAGCATATTCAACAGTAACCCGAAATGACTCCCGTGAAATGGCTGCAACATGTCGAATCATGTTGGCTTTCACTACAGGCAAGAGTCGTATGCCTACATGATATAACATGATCCTTCAGGTTTCCCCCAGCCAGAAGTCACATGGATTAATGTCTGTTGAACGGGCAGGCCACGCGTCTTGAAATGTCTCTAAAAAACACACACATCGCGTTCCTGCAAGGCAGTGGTTGTTCGTTCAATAGGTTGTTCATTGATTCATCAACGCCGAGCCAAAACCGCTGAAGCTAATTACATCAAGTTTTGACTGTTGGTTTATTTTGTGATGTAAGCAATCACTATAAAAGGATTTTACGAAATTCATCCCCTAAGGGAGTAAATTTTGTAATCTAAATATCTGTATACAGGGTGTAACAAAAAACCGGGACAGAGAAATACACATCGGATCTAAAACACAAAAAAAGAATGTGTTTAATATTTTTATAAGCTAACCAATGATACCAAGTCCACCCATACCTTCACCCTTTGAGAGCAGGGGTGGGGAAACATTGAAATATTAAATAGGAACCCCTATTTTAATGGTATTTTGAGATTGTACCCAATATTTGAGAAATGTTTTATTCCTGGTGTTTTTTTAATTGATCTAACTGTTTGGGACATACAGTCACTGAATGTGTGGAATTTTTAAAGTTTTGAACTTAATTTTTTCATTGAAAACAAAGAGAGGTTAGGCTTAGAGACATTTCTATTCTACTTTTTGATGGTCTTTAAAAATCCGAAGTCAAAATTTCAAAGTCCAACATTTTTTAATACACATTAAATATAGGGGTTCCACTTTAAGTTCTCAGGGAATAGGAATGGGCGTACATTTTGGTATCATTGGATAGCTTTTTGGAAAAAATTAAACAAGTTTTTTTTTTATATTTTTCGATCCGATGTGTATTTCTCCAGATATTCCACTGTCCCGATCGTTTTGTCACACTCTGTATATGAAATGGACTTGGTTTATGTTCGTTTGCTTGCATTTGCGAACAATCAGCCGGTTCTGTTTGCGTTAACAAGCAGTTGGTCGTGTAAAAGTTAATGCTTGCACCGAAAAGTCACCTGAACATATTTTTCGTCGACTATGGTGCTTGCCTTAATAATTCATTTTTAAGGGATATAATTATAAAAAGTATTCATAAAAAAGGTAAATAAATAAAACTACGAGGGTGGGCTGAAAAGTAATGCCTCCATGGCTGTAACTTTTTTATTTTTTAACCGATTTTCAAATTTTTTTTATCTGATGCTCACATTTCTCCTCTACGTAATGCTATATTCAAATTTCGACATAGTCCCCATTCCTTTCCACGCATTGTACCAACGCGTGACTAGTCGGGTGAACCCGTCGGAGAGGAATTCCGGGGTTGTCGTCGACACGAGGATTGAATGGTAGCTTTGGATCCTTTTCTGCAGCACGATAACGTTCGTCCACACACGATCGCCACACATCAGAGGGGGTTGCAGCGCCTACAGTTCAAAGATGAAAAACTGCAGTTCAAAAATGAAAGACTTTGCACCTTGCGACTTTCACCACTTCCCAAAGAGGAAAGAGCACATTAAGGGGCATGAGTTGCGTTCTGACGACGAGGTGAAACCTGCCCTTCGGTCTTGGTGTCGACAACAATCCCGGAATTCCTCTCCGATGGGTTCACCCGACTAGTCACGTGTTGGTACAATGCGTGGAAAGGGATGGGGACTATGTCGAAAAGTGAATAGTGCATTACATAGAGGAAAAACGTGAGTATCAGACACAAAAAGAATTTTGAAAATTGGTTAAAAAATAAAAAAGTTACAGCCATGGAGGCATTACTTTTCAGCCCACCCTCGTATGTGTGTGTGTATGTGTGTGTGTGTGTTCTATCAGTGAATGAACATTAAATTTTCTTAAAGAAAAAATATCTTTGCTGTCTATAAATTATGTAGAACAATTTTCGGAGCGACCATCCAGCAGAGTGTGCACTCACAGTGTGTGCATATTCGGTTTGTAGAGTGATGCAAACACTTAAATCATATGGAAATTTAAAATACAGCCAGCGCCCTTTCTCGGTATTAAAAATAAATTTTGCGCTAGAGAAAGTAATTTTGTTATAACCATCGCTCAGTCAAAATCCCTGAAGCTAATTAGAATACCCTTCTCAAGGGGTAAATTTCCAAAAATCATTAAACACGTCGTTCTGAGTTTCTTACAAAAGTGCCATATAAGATTTTCATAGATTTAATCAAGGATTTAACTTAAAAAATGACGAATATTCATACAAACTTACATCTCCTATTTTACTCCTTAGGTGATGAATTTCGTTAAATCCCTTAGTAGTCAGTTACTACATAAATAAGTATAACTTCAGCAAAATTTCATATTAATAGCTTCAGCGGTTTGAGCTCGGCGATGATGATTCAGTCAAACAGTCAGGACATGTTATTTTTTATTTATAGATTTAGCAATAGCGAAGCATAGCCGGGTACGCTAGTAATAAAGTAAACAAAAGCCTTAAGAAAATCAGAGATTATAAAATGCTACGATAATAATACCCACGTTTTTCCCATCGTTTATATCCCATTTTTCGGAGTTCACCTGGGGTAATACTCCACCAAAACGATCATGCTAGAAGAAAAATATACAGGGTACAGCAGGTATTTGAGAATAAAGCGACGTCTGCAGGTAAAAGGAGCAGACACTTAAGATACCACATAGCCTTTAATTCAATATTCACTTTTATACAAAGGACTACAAAGTACATATTGTTATTCAATAAAACCATTGTCCGCCGCGCTGACAGCCTCCAGAGGTGGGTCTTCTGGATTTATGCCATTGCCTCCATAATAGATGGCCTGAGAGCTTCAACGGCGTTGTGTGGATGCTTGTTAGACTCCCTCTCAACGAGGCCACAGACCTAATAGTCCAAAGGATTGAGATCAGGGAAGCTGGGGAGCCACATGTTCGGAGGGATGTGGTCGTGAAGATTCCTGGTCATCCATGCTTGGGTGCTGTGGGCCTAATGACTTAGAGCAGAGTCCTGTTGAAAAGCATACGGCCAGGGGGTGGCCGTGGCCTGGTTGTCTCGTCGGTTGGCTTGCCAATCGATGGAGTTCAGCAACTTCAGGCGCGGCCAGCTGCTAGTTGGGTGACGGCCTGGGCTTGAGGGCCACCGCTGGCGGGACAGCTATTTGGGGCGCGGCTGTTGGGGGACTTTGGTCTGACCCATTTGCCGATTGACCATAGCTGGTGTTCCAGCAGTTGGTGACAGCCTCTGGTTCGTTTATCCCCAGCAGCTTTTCCATCATGAAACCCCCCGTGCTTCGGAGGGCACGTTAAGCCGTCGGTCCCGACTGCTACTGTCATCTCGTAGCAGTCGTTATTATGGGATGGCGCAAAACTCCCTCGTAGGAGTAGGTGCCGCAGATTATCGCTTGCGATAATCTACCCTCTGTACCAGATAAGATAAGATACGGCCTACCACGTGCTATAGCAGTAATACAGGGCTTCACAACTATTCCCAACACATCATTCAGGAACGAACGGGCGACTTTCAGGAATGCAGCAGTCTCGGAGTCGGAGTGTCCTGCAGCCAAGGAGACGATGACCCCATGTCGCTCCATTTGCTGGTTTATCTCTAGATCCGCCATGTTTATCTGCCTCGTTTCGGAATTGTTAAATAGTATGACGCATTGACTATGATGTCATACTCATATGTTCTCAAATACCTGCCGCACTCTGTAATTCCTTGGTAACTTCGTGATTGATCCGGATTAAAAGTACCCTAAATGTTGATTCCAGACTGTACGCTATAGTTATAGTTAAGTTTCATCAAATTCCGTCCAGTTGTTTTTATGTGATGCGCGGACAAACAAAGAGACAGACAACAGATTTATTATGTGTATAGATAAACATATAACTCCAATAACAGGTAATAAGTAAGGGAATTTGAACAACAAACTAAAGACAAAATAATTTGTCACATTGCCTTAAATAATTGAAAGGAAAAGAAGATTTACGAAACAGAACATGTTAATTTCACTTTCATAGGATTTTTTAATTTGTCTAACGCTTATCTGGAATTCTTAGCATTGTTTAATTCTTCTGAGAATTCAAATAAGTCCCGAAAATGTAGATCATTTCAAACTTTGTGTAAAACGTTTACGCCATCCAGGGATTAGGTTTACTAGCACAAAGGACTATGCCCGTAACATAATAATATTGTTTCAGTCAAATCCGATGTCTTACGAAAAGCAAAATTTACTGTACATCCTGAAAGTGTCTGTAGAGAACTAAATCCGCATTGGAAGCATGACGGAAAGAGAGTCTGTGCTGGAGACATAGAGGGGAGTCCACAAGCTTGTTTTGTAAGTAATATTAAATTCTGCTTTTTAAAAGAAAATCTTCACAAACAAGATTTTTCTAACGAGATATTTTCTAATTTTCCTCTAGGGTGACTCAGGATCGCCTTTTTTCATCGAAGATGATAAAGAAATTATAGTGTTCGGTATTTTGTCTGGTCATAAAATACCAGACGGGTTTAAAATTAAACAGTCCATATTTACTTTAATACCCGCTTATTATGAATGGATACGTTCTCTGTTACCAAAAAACGTTAAAATATGTACTAAATAAACGTCATTGGAGTTCTAAGTTCCATTGCTCTCTCTGTTTATATTTTTAACTTTCTTAAAATTTATAAATTCAGAGAAATAATATGTAAAGTATGAGTTTGTAGATACTTATCTTTCAGTGCTGTATCTAACATTATGTATTAAACGAAATTAATAAATCAAAATAGATTCAATGCTCCAAACGTAAGTTAATGATCTTAATAGAAAAAAAAACAAAGAAAACCTCGTAAACTGGAATCGATGAACCAAACTATCCAGCTCCCCGCCTCTATCAACTAAGATACCGTGGAAATGTGAGAGCGAGGATATCTGCAAATGTCATAAAGACTACAAGATAGTCAACGTAGAGGCCAATAATATGATAGGCACTCGGCTCGCAGATAGGGAAGTCCTCCTTTCAAAACCACAGAAAACTGATGAAAACTCTTACGAAAGTAATAAATTTAAACTGGAGTTAATGCTCCAAAAATAAGATAAGGCGAAGGAGATGCCACCCAGTTGGTAATAGCGACGAGCTGGAAACCCGCGGTTCATGGTCCGAATGTAAGCCGCGAAATTTTTCTTAGTTTTTTTTTTTTTCTTTTTTTTTGGACCATCAACAAGGAAGACGGTAGCATGAATAAATTTGTCATTTAACAGGACTGGAAATATCATAGATCTGACAAAACAGGATTTATCAAACAGTTTGTAACTTAAAACTTGTCAACGGGGCATGGGCCAGTTCTTCTCGAAAGTTAAAATCGACCTGTAGACTTTTTACATCACTGGGTATTTTTTGATACTCTTGATGAGAATATTAGCGCATATGAATTTCCATCCTTATCATCAACGTCTACTACGTACTTTGAAGAATGATGACCCTGTTCAACGCATTAAGTTTGTGGGAAAATGGTTGCAGAATTTGGGAGAGGTGTCATGTGGATGAAGCGGAGTAAACTGACAAGTAAGCGAAAACGTATAATAACAAAAATAAAGTTCTTTTATTCTGAATAAATAAACAAAACCTGGTATACACAAAAACTGAAGCGTATCAATAGTCATAAATACCTAGATCAAGAATATTGCAGTGGAAGACGCTTTTACCAAAGTTATTGTTCTTGAAAATACAAAAAAAAAAACAAACATGCACTGGTCTTTCATCGTCGACTTGACGAAATGGCAACCAAAGCAAAAAATCAATCAAAGTCGTAAACGCGAGTTGAACGGGAAGAAATAAACGTCACAGTTCAGGTAATGGAGACCAAGTACGGAGGACGAGTCCTTGAATCTGCGAGAAGTAGATAAAGCTCGGAGCCGGTCAATTGAATCCGAATGTAGATTTATATGGCGAGGTAGCATATGAACCTGAGGCTAGGTTACTCGGTGTCATAGCAAACATTTAGAACTATTGTAAACTAGCTTATGTATGGAGTACGTTAAGAGTTCATACCATAAAAGACGCTCATTGGTGATGAGTTTGAAGTCGAAAGAAAGTTAATCCTTGGACTGAGGAACTCGGATGGTCAGCAAACAAGAAGCACCAGATATCTTGAAGGCTGAAACGAACTATAGTCGTTGCGTTAACAATAAACTCCGTCGTTAACGTAACGCGTCGCTGTAGGTCGACACACTTTCGTTACGGAGCTTGTCTAGCACAACGTTAGATCTCCCAAATTAGGCCCATTATAGCCCCTTGATAAGCCGGCGACAACAGATTGGAAAGCACAAACAAAGCACTTAGGGGAAAGGTCTGAACCTTATTCGTCGATTCACAATTCAACTTGAATCTATATTTTATCGCACTATTTTGGCAAATCACTTGCAAGCACTGAAATCGAAGATATAGCAATTTTATGCCATCATCTCATTAATTAAGAGGTACCATCGACATACACACAAATGGTCATAAAAGTAGAATAAAATAACAGATGACACATTCGCACTCATTAAACCACCATTAACACGTCTTATGATCGTGGATACACCCTAAATTAGCACAGCACCAGAGCGCACACACACACACACACACACACACACACACACACACACACACATACACACATATATATATATACTGTCGACAGACTTAAGACTGGCCCAAGCCAGCTTTCTTCCAACACTATATGAAACACTCCTACCACCTTTGACTGGAACGGATGCGAGGCGTCGTCTAGCTGCGAAGCTTGCGAAATCTAGATGCAAAAATAAATAACTGGTTAATAATGAAAAATAGGAAAGAAAATATCCGCAGCCTGGGCTCGAACCAGGAACCTTTGGCTCGGACCGCCAACGCGCTAACCAATTGCGCCACTGCGGCCATGGAAGCATTACGCTATCTTCATGACCTTAGGGCTTGGTTAGAGCAGTTACCCAGTTCGTCGGCTGAGACTATCTTTCCTAAGGCGTAAATTCTTAAAGAATAATCATTAGTTGTTCTGTGAGGGTTTGTAATGGAACGCCTACCTCAGCTGTTCGAATTAATAATGAAAAATAGGAAAGAAAATATCCGCAGCCTGGGCTCGAACCAGGAACCTTTGGCTCGGACCGCCAACGCGCTAACCAATTGCGCCACTGCGCTAACTAATGATTATTCTTTAAAAATAACTGGTGTTAGCTCAATAAGATCACGCCCAAAGGTGAATAACATTGTTGAAGAACACTTAAACACCCACACGCCGACCGCTTCGTAAATGAGAAAGCAAAATGGTTCCGCTGCAATGGTGCTTATCAAAAAGTCTAAGCCCAAATTCTCGCCGCACGTCGATTTAAAACGCCGGAAAAGTTATCAGTTGCCTAGGGAATAATCCGCCCAAACCACTTAGCAGATAAACTCTCAGTGGCCACGGAAATATCCCTATCACTGATGGGTTTTCGTTCAGACCAACGGCGTCATGTCGGAACGCCGCTTGAAACAGTTCCGTTTGATAAGTCAATAGAAAGGTTAAGATGCCTTAACGTGTTGAGCGCGACGTGCGTGACGAGTTTGAATGACGTCAGAAAATTCGACCTTGGTGGACGTTAACGTGAACCCTTCAGGTCCCACGCGGTCAGCACGTTGGCTTTTTTCGTGAGGTGAAGCTTTCTAAGAGAGACGTATTACAAAAATCCTGCACACGGAAAATATCTTAACCTCTCTAAAATCACGTCCACCACGTCAACAACGTGTAACCAAATGACGACATAGATTTCACGTCACGGACGTCGCGTAAAAGTACCTTAACCTCTCTAATATCGTTGCTTCGAAATTGGTAATATTCACATAGGCATTGACAGGCACTATTGAGTTAAGCTGAATAATATTTAAAGTCCGATAGTATACACCAGACAGCCAAATCACGATAACTTGGTCGCTTTCCAACGACGGGAACTTTCCACTCGTTGCCGAACCCGAGGCAGGGGTTACGGGTAGCTCGTTGAGTTTCTCATGACTCCTCGTCGTCGTGGCTTCCTTCTCGTTCTCCTCAACAATCTGCCCAATTGCTTTAAAGAGCAGATTTTGCAATAGCTCGTCTCCTTCATGCTGAGAATTTCGGATACGGCCTCCGTAGAAGCTGCGACGAAAATACCAGCAGCCTTGCTCGCCGGCCGCTGTCGCCGTCTCGTCGGGCGCCTCTCCGTCGGGAAACGACTCGCTCACCGAGGTTCCCTTAGTCGTGCCAACGCTCCCTTTTCTCATAGAGCTTTGACGGGGACTTGGACTCCTGTAATTCGTCCCTGACGAGCTTCTCCGTCCTTCGAGCTCGCTACCATGACACTTTCTGTCTTTCTCCTCCTCCGTTTTCCCGTGATGGTTTTGGAGTGGCTCTACGAAACCGACGTCTTCTGGTCGCGTCATCCGCTCCTTTCGGTTTCGCGGAGCGCTGATGCTGCTGAAATCCATGTGACAAGAGGAATCAGATCTTCTTCGGGAAGTGATCTAGACGGACGAGGCAAAATTTATGTTTCTTGGTTTGTCAATCTTCACAACTGCTTTTACTAGCTAGAAGACAAGCCACATATAAAAGTTGACCACCGTCATCAAAACCCCAGGAAACTGTTATATTTTCACTAAAGTCGGAAATTAGACTCAACAGCGATACTTATCTAGAGCTTTCATAAGACAATGTTTATTCATACGAAAATCATAATTTTAACTAGATTCAATACTCCAAACATAAAGTAAAGACATTAATGGAAAAACCGAAGGAAAAGTCTAGTGCCTTCCTGATCATTGTAGCGCATCTAGCTTCCCATCTTGAATAACTTGTAATCTATAGGACACTTGGAGGTATCCATGCGATAGCCCAGTTGGTAGAGGAAAAGAGCATTATTCACGTGGTCCCTGGTTCGAATCCAGGTCGCCAAATTTATCTATCCTTTTTTCCCATTAATATCTTTACTGCTTAGCCTCTTTTGAAAGCCAGGTATTGTATGACTCCTATAGCAGCATGATGTAAATTCAAGCCCTATTCTTCAGCACAACAGTGTCCCTGAAAATAACAAATGTCAAACAATAAGCAAACTCCCAAAACCGCAGTGGAGCAACACTATGAACTTATTCATCAGCAGAATAATTGATAATAACATGCTTTATAAAGCTCCACCATTCTCCTTCTTAATATTTATGAAATATTTTAACCGCCCTCGATCAATGGTGCTTGAACAATAAAATTAATTTAGAATTATACTGATCTTTTGAAACTGTACGCCTGTGAGATCGCTGGATTTGTTATTTAGCCATTTTTAGAAAACGCATGCAGATGAGATATACAGGGTCTTTATAATTAAAGTTCCATTTCGACATGGCCATAAAAAAAACTACTGGAACCAAAAACTATAACACTTGGTAATATTATACAAGAGCGCATGGGAAGTTCATAGGCTACCCACCAAAAAAAAAAAATTACTTCAAAAGGTCACCACCAGCATGGAATGCACTCTATGCAATATTCGTATACGAAATTAGACACGAAGACACAAGTCTTTAATCGTTACTAAAATTAGTTACATGTTGAATGTGGCCTCCACCATTTACTGAAAGCAGGTTACACCGGATTACTGTCTAATTTCGTATACGAACATTGCATAGAGCGCCATGGTGGTGACCTTTTGAACTAATTTCTTTTTGTGGTGGGTATGAACTTCCCATGCCCTCTTGTATAATATTACCAAGTATTATAGCTTTTGGTCCAGTAGTTTTTTTAAGGCCATGTCAAAACGGAACTTTAATTATAAAGACCCTGTATTTTAAAGAGCAATTTAATTAAAAATCTTGAATTTAGAAGTTGGAAACGGAATAGAATAAGATATAAAAACTTACATATTATTTTAAATAGTTTTTCTTTGTGAGTTAAGGATAGCTTTTAGTACTTCACGAACGAGGTGTTGGATGAAGGAAGAGAAGGTTTCATTAACAATCCTTTGCGACAACCACTTGTATTAAATTATAGGCATCGGAGAATTTCCCCAAAGACCTAAGGATTCGGGAGGAGATAGTGTTTATAAGAGATCGAATTTTTTGGAACAAGATGTGGAGCGATGGAGACGTGAAAGTCGAAAACAAAAGAGTAAACCTTGGATTCTGAAACAGCCATATGTCCAAAAATTAACACCTCATTGCTGGATACTGAACATTAAAGAAACCGCGAAGAGTGGGCGTTGAAAACCTTGATTGACAAGGAGCACACCTATATTCCAATGTGTGATTGGCGACTTTCGTCTGTCATTGGTCGAGGATTCAATAACCGTTATCGCTAAAGGTACTTGAATTTAGAATAGCGACATGGTAGAATGATGGTTAGAATCCAACCATGCCTCATGCAATTGATTGATTATATTTGGTTATAATAATTATATTTTAATAGAACTTTTAATTTACCAATGTTTATTTATTGACAAATCATTGTTTAATTTATATTTCTTTTAATTTTTATCCATTATGTACGTATGGATGAGCCCGTGCATCAAGCAGCAGCTGAGCCAACACCACCTAAAGAGAAAGCCTGAGCGCGAAAACGTCATACATTGTTAAAACGTCATAGATAGTCATCTCGAGGCTAACGAGAAAGACAGGCTCCGGCACTGAAAAGTCACCTGACCAAGATAGGTCTATTAACAATATAACTTTCATTATATTCATCTTGTATTTTAACAATCAGTGTTTTTTCCTTTGTTGGAAACAATGAAGGTTGGATTGTTAATAGACCTATTTTGGTCAGGTGATTTTTCAGTGCCAGCCTGTATTTCTCGTTAGCCTCGTAGTCATCTTTAATCGCATTTCTACCAATAATAAGCCCTAAATTATGACTATGTATGATGATGTAACAATGCATGAAATTTTCGTGCTCAGGCTTTGAGTAGAGGCTGAGCTGTGTCGTGCACGCCGGCAGCGTGGCAATCCTTTGTCGAAGAGGAAAAGAATTGAGCAGTGACTGTCGGAGAGCTTCACTTCTGCATCAGCCGTTGCCCAATCCACTAGTTTTGCTCAGTTTTGTAAACACCATGATGTAGTTTACTAAAAGTTATTTTGTACATTGTTTCTTTTTCTTGGATAACTGAATTATCATTGTGTAGAGATGGACAATTTGTATGACAGGTTTTCCTTGGATTAAGGACTCATCTATGTGAGGATGAATGACAATATGAGAAAACTTAGTGATGATGAGTGACGACGAATATAACATGCGGATTAAGCTCCCAATTGACGCCTTCTACCCAAGATTACGCATTTCCGCAATTGGTGTGCCATGTTATTCCAATAATTACCGATAATGTCATTGTTTATGTTTAGAGTAAGCTGTTGTTCACTGGAGTTTCTGTTGCCAATTTCCTAAGATGTCTGTGTTTGTTTTAAATTGCATTATTCATTTAGTGCTTTATTAAAGTTTCTTATCTTCTTTTTGGCCAGTAATTTTAAGTTATCTTTTTCTCTACCTTCAATTTTTGATTATTGTAAGCAGAACATTAGGGCAATGTAGGGCAACAACTGATGCAGTAGTAAATTTAATTTTCTCCCTGTTTATTTTATTTATACAATTAAAGTTATTAAAATACCACTACTATAATGATTTTTAATGTGAGACACGCGTGTCAAATAATAAGAATAATTAATTTATTTATTAATTATTTCGTATTTGTTGACCCGATTTTGTTGGGATTAGCGAAATAATGTTGATGTAATTTCTTTTAAGCTTTTCTTGTTTTTTTATCTTATTATTTAATTTTTACTCTTAAACTATTTGTATGTTATATATGGGTCCATTGGAGTTCATTTATAGTTCTCCTATGTGCTTTTTTACCTTTATTGTAGTTTTACCATTAGTTATAGCTGCCGCCACATAAGTTGAACGACAGGATGACGTCATATCTAACGCCAGCCAATAGACGATAACTGAAGTAAATCGCTTAGTTATTCCATGAAAGCATCCGCTTTCGTTTTCAAAACACTGTTTTCGAATTTCTACAACCTGTGACAATAAAATTCGGTGAATGAAGTCAAATTGCTAACGGTCATCGTCGTATCCTGCCCCAGACAGGTCGAGCCATGTTTAAACAAATATGAGAGAATCAGCGCTGCGAGTGTGTTTATTGTGTTTAAACAGGACATTGAAGAGAGAAGGCGTAGTACGCGCGGTCGAAACCCAAAATGGATCAGCGAACGAAAGAGACTCATGAAATGATGACAAAAGTTTACAAAGAAAGCGCCAAAAGTCTATGAGTGGTTTAATCGGTTCCGAGGAGGCCGGAACACCGTAGAAGACGCCCCCCGAAGTGGCCAGACATCCAACGTAATGTTACGACCCAGCTGAAGACTATCCCTAAAAACGACTACGCCAGGAGTTTCCAGGACTTGTACAGGCATTCCCAGAAGTGCATTACCATCGACGGGAATTACTTTGAAGGATAGTAACTGCTGTTTCATTTAAAGCGAGCAATCCACTCTCAATAAGCCGTCATTCACCGAACTTTATTATCACAGGTTGTACGAGGGTGGGCTGAAAAGTAATGCCTCCATGGCTGTAATTTTTTTATTTTTTAACCGATTTTCAAAATTCTTTTTGTATCTGATACTTACATTTGTCCTCTATGTAATGCACTATTCACTTTTCGACATAGTCCCCATCCCTTTCCACGCATTGTACCAACGCGTGACTAGTCGGGTGAACCCGTCGGAGGGGAATTCCGGGGTTGTTGTCGACACCAAGACCGAACGGCAGGTTTCACCTCGTCGTCAGAACGCAACACATGCCCCTTAAGGTGCTCTTTCCTCTTTGGGAAGTGATGAAAGTCGCAAGGTGCAAAGTCTTTCATTTTTGAACTGCAGTTTTTCATCTTTGAACTGTAGGCGCTGCAACCCCCTCTGATGTGTGGCGATCGTGTGCGGACGGGTGTTATCGTGCTGCAGAAGAGGATCCAAAGCTGCCATTCAATCCTCGTGTCGACTACAACCTCGGAATTCCTCTCCGACGGGTTCACCCGACTAGTCACGCGTTGGTACAATGCGTGGAAAGGGATGGGGACTATGTCGAAAAGTGAATTGTGCATTACTTAGAGGAGAAATGTGAGTATCAGATACCAAAAGAATTTTGAAAATCGGTTAAAAAATAAAAAAATTATAGCCATGGAGGCATTACTTTTCAGCCCACTCTCGTATTTAGTTTCTATTTTCGTTGTTTTTTTAAACAGATAAATGAAATTAATAAATTTATAAATTAAAAAATGACGCAGAATAGTCGATTCGAAGACAATTTGTTTTATATTATGATCTTTAATAGCTCTCCACGTTTCTACGATATCTCCGCCTTTACTATAGTACAACAAGTGCATTATGGGTAAAATCCAGACAAAACATATTGATGAGAAGACTTACTTCGCATGTCAAAAAGATCGTTCAACTTACGTGGCGGCAGCTTTACCTTAAAATTATAATTTCAGAAGCTTTATTTGTTTGTTTTATTTTATTTGTTTTACTTGTTTTTATCTTATTTGCTTTATTTGTTTTTTTGTTTTAATCTGTTTACATTTGCCCTAGTCGGTTTTAACTAATTCCAACTGTATGAAGTTCTATTTTGTTATTTTTTTACTTGTTATTTACTAACCATGTTTTATTTTTCTAGGCTTTATTTTGCAGTGCCCTCCTGGCCTAACACGTTGGTTTGTATCATACTGGCCTCGTAGGGCACTATTGTAATTACTTTCTAACCTATTAAAAAAATAAATAAATAAATAAATAAAAATTTAAAGGAGTCATGATCGATTGTTGGAATAAAAGGGGAGTAAGTATTTAAAATAACTTAAGTAATTTGATGAACTAATGTTGAGGAATACTGTGAAGCAATTTTAAAATAAATATCTAACTTAAGTATTATAACAATTTGGGTTCCAATTGTCTTAAATGATTTGTAATTGAAGGGTTACCTGCAATAATCAGGTAAGTCGAAAAAAGTGATTTCGAGAAAATTGCACTTGAAACATTTACACCAAAATGAATCTCGAATGAATGGTAAGAAATTAATGCTGTTTGTATATTTTTATTCCACGTAGTCTGTTTACATAGTAAAGGTACAGTTCCTTATTTTTGTTAATATATATTTTGGTAATATTTGATTTTATTAAAACATACATGCCTGCTTATTGCATGAATAAGCATGTACATTACTGGATATGAATAATTTTCTTATTATGCAAACATATTACTATTACTTACTTCAGGGAGTTAGACAAAGCAGATTATTATTATATTTAGTTTAGTTTATTTATGCATCAAATAATAAGTACAAATAATCAGGTCACATGGAAACAATGTAAATTTAAGTTTAGTATTAAAGTGGTAACAATGCATTAACTCAACAAAGTAACTCAACACACATAATATTGTTGCATTGGAGGAGATCATTAGAAACACAATCAGGTAAGTATTAAGGTCCTCTATCTATATTCAAGTCAATACTCGGCTGTACTGAAGTCCGATTCACTTTCGTCTTCACTAACTGATCCTGCATCTTTGTCAGTTTCGGCAAGATAATGAATATACACTGGTCTCTTATGAGTGGGTTATGTAGTTCAGCAAATACAGTACGTCTTTTTTCTTGCTGATTTTTAGTCCTTTTACAGGAGGCAAGGGTAAATAGGTCTTCGTAAGATCAACTGAACAGTGGCAAGAATAAGAGTAGCTTACACCTTCATTAATGAATTTACAATTGTAAGCCTCGTAAATACAACTGTGTTTGGATTGTATTTGATTTGAACTGCTTTGGTTATCCTTATCTTGGTGCATCTTTCAACTCTTCTCTTTAATGCTATCTCGTAATCTCCCAAAATGCCGTGTTTCGACCCATATACCATAATAAAATGGTTTTGTCTACTCTCTATGACAACATCAATGTATTCTTGAGGAGTTTCCACAGATTCTTTCTTTTTCAATGGTTTGGAATATAGGGCGAAGTTCCGATCGCAGGAACAGTAAGAGTGTCTTTAACTGGGAACAAAATTTATTAAGTTTTAATGTTTATGTCAATGTTTTCATAATCGCGCTACAAGGAAATACCACCGTTCGTAAAGGGCAAGGACGAAGACCTATTCTGATCTTTGGGTTTTCAGACATCACTGCATTAAAAACAGACATTCAACAGTGATAGAAAGTGCGGAATGAGCTCGCGGATTTCTATCAAAAATCTTTATCGTTGAATACCGTTCGCCCGTAGATCACAAAATATAAGTTGAAGCTCTATTTTGCAAAACGAAAGGTGTTCGTAAAAGCATTGCAGAAACGTAGACGCCTTGCTTGAGCACGCACCTATATGAAGTGGACTGACGCTCAGTGGCGACTTGTCTGCTCCAATGAATCTACATTTACGATTGCTGTTGGCAAAAATCGTCGGCGTGTACTTAGGACCAAAGAAGAAAACGACAATCCTGCCTGAAACCGACGTGCAATAAATAAGCTAGCTTCAATAATGGTCTAGACTGCAAGAGTGTCAATGGAATGGGAAACTTGCACATCTGCAAAGGCACCGTTAATGCACAAGCATTTATTGGAATTTTAGAAGAACATATGTTGTCTTCTCGGCGATGTCTTTTTGAAACCCATTCCTTTCTATTTCAATAAGATAATGCTGAACTCCAACCCGTTCACATTACCGGACAGTGGCTACACAATAGATGGATTAGGGTGTTAAATTGGCTTGCCTGCAGTCCTGATTTGTCTCTAGTTAGAGAATATATGGCAAATTATTAAGAGGAAGTTATGTCAACGCCGACCCTGAACTGTTCAACAGGTGAAAACTTTCGTACAACAGGAATGGGAACAAATTCCCATTGCAACGGTACAGAAATTAGAATCATCTGTTCCTCGACGGCTACACAGCGTGATCAGAAGCAAGGGAGATGTCAATTCCCAATGGCAATTCGCCCACTGTCCCAACATTTTTGGAGTGCGCTGCAACCGCAGTTCGCAAAAAAACCTAACATTTATTATTATCAGTTAAATTCTCGTTCCGAAATATTTATCACCTACCCA
>JAHWFO010002925.1:203817-217349 GCA_023313115.1 Rhysida immarginata
AAACTAGAAGAGGTACCCGGCGTTGCCCGGGATAATTACACTTGGATGTAAACAGAACAATCTCAAAAAATTAAATTAAATTTTGCAATATCTTAAAAATAAACACATGAAAATGCTTAGAATTAATACAGTAAAAATTCTTAATGAAAATTCGAAAAAAATCTTTTTAAAGGCTCACAATGGCTGGACCTCTCCAAGGATGCCACTGCTAGTCTAAATAATTTCTTACTCACGTAATCTTACCTCAGATGTATACTTAGTGTTGTTGCAATTTCCACTCTTCTCTCGATGTGTTGAAGCAAAACTTGGCCATTCATCACTTTGTGCAGTCTAGCGGTCGCCGATTCTTCTATTTACTTGCTTCCCATTTGCTCAATACATCACGGAGCTAAAGGAGTGCTTCCTCTGTCGTCTTTCCACTCTTTCTCAATAGTCTGCTAACTCTCCATTATCTCCAGTTACTGATCATTTTTAAAGATTTTCAAGAATTTGTTAAGTACTAAGAACTCTCTTTTCTAAGAAAAGCCTGAATAACAGGAATTCTATGCACTGTTACAAATTGAAACTTATCCATATTGCATCATCATGTTATGTTCATTGTTATAATTCTTGGAAAGATTGCTTTAACATTACATCATCATTCTGTGCTCATAGTTATTGGTGAATTGCGTGTTGAAACCATTGTTAATACCTATTGTTGCAAAAACTTTTATTTGCATTGTTGGTCATGAGATATATATTGTTGGTCCGTACAGAGTGTTTGTGAATTGCGTGTTGATACCATTGTTGTAAAAACTTTGTCTTGCATTGTTGGTCATGCGATATTTCTCATTAATATGCCTTGCCATAACCATGAATATCGATTTTTTATCGATATTTATTATTTTTCCGAAATCTGAGGTAGACAGTGACCTTCCTCATGCTTTGAAGGTCATGTATGCGAAATTTCATCAAGATCGGAATAAAACTGTAGATTTGTATAAAAAACATACAAACAAACAGACCCACAGACAAACCCACAAACATTCTTCTTTATATATATAGAAGAAAATAGATATAGATATATAGATAGACTCCGAATCCTATTGTTAACAATGGGTACGTTGTATTGGGTAGCGATTATTCTTCTGTGACGGAAATTTGACGTCAGAGACTGTAATGGCTTGAAAACGTTATTTATCTCTGACGTCAAACTTGCGTCACAGAAGAATAATCGCTATCCAATACAACGTACCCAATGTCACCAAATTGAAGCAAATTGAAGCCATGATAGTCTGGGCAGGAGTTAGCCGTGGAGTAGTTAGCTGTCTGGCTGCTTTTTTTTTTTTTGACGGTTTTGGGGCCGAGGAATAATTAATTCAAAATCATTCCTCAATGTTGCTCTGAGTACAACTGTACAAACAGACACGAAAAATGATCAGAAATCATTATCCACAAGCATAAACAAAAATTACGTAACTGAATGAAAATACGTAACTGAAACGAAATTAAAATTAATCGAAACTAAATAGAAATTGAAACCATGATCGAAAAATTGTTTATATCTTCTATATATATAAAGAAGGATGTTTGTGGGTCTGTCTGTGGGTCTGTCTGTGCGTCTGTGTGTACGTCTTTTATACAAATCTACAGTTTTAGTCCGATCTTGATAAAATTTCGCATACATGACCCTCAAAGCATGAGGAAGGTCACTGTCTACCTCAGATTTCGGAAAAATAATAAATATCGATAAAAAATCGATATTCATGGTTATGGCAAGGCATTTTAATGAGAAATATCTCATGACCAACAATGCAAGGCAAAGTTTGTACAACAATAGGTATCAACAATGGTATCAACACGCAATTCACAAACGCTCTGCATGAACAAACAATCAATATCTCATGACTAACAATGAAAGGAAAAGATTGTGCAAGTGTAATTATCCCGGGCAACGCCGGGTAAATCTTCTAGTAAAATATAATAAAATGAATTCAAATACATAGTTGACGAAAAGATAAACTTATCACTCCGTGATCGGTGTGTGAAAGAATTATTAATCAGCTACCCTCATGTTCTGGGCGGCGGAGCTTGCCAATTTGCTTTAAGTATTGCAGCTGGTTTTGGAGTCTATCTTTAATATATGTCATTGGTTCCGGTGCAAGGCTAACGAGAAATAAACACAAAGGAAAAAAACACATTGTTAAAATACAAGATGGAAACAATGAAAAGTTACATTGTTAATAGACCTATCTTGATCAGGTGACTTTTCAGTGCCAGAGCCTGTCTTTCTCGTTAGCCTCGTTCCGGTGTGCTTTAAGCCAGCGCCAACAATGCTTCATTGTGCAAAACAATGCAAAACTACTTCCGTGATGAACTCACATATTCTCTTTTATTTATGGGTTGAAATTGAAATCCTTATGTATATATATAAAGGTATGTCCGGTTTATTGGGTTTAAAATGCAAGTTGTAAAGTTGAAATTGGTTGGTCTTGTTTATATGTTGTGGTATCAAAATGCTTGAAATCGTTATCCAAAGCCTTAATATTCTAAGCCTTCTGACATAATTTTTTCCTGGCTCCCTCCCTGCTCCTACCCTTTTATGAATGAACTTGCCTTCAGCAGGGAGGGAGCCAGGAAAAAATTATGTCAGAAGGCTTAGAATTACGTCATAATAGCCAAATTTGGATAACGATTTCAAGCATTTTTTTTTTTTTTTTTGAGAATTTTGAAAAATGGATAAGGAAAATTATGCTTAGAATTTTGCGGGGAACAACGCTAGGTACTTTATGACCATCGAACCTGATACACCCTGTATATCAAACAATTCGTAACGATTACAAAATCAACAGAAAAATGCAACGGATCATTGATACATAGTTATAAATGTAGATGTAATGAGAAAACGAATGAAAATAAATGAAAATAAATATTAATTTATGACTTGTTCCTGATTCGTCCAAGTAATAATATCCATAATAATATTTATATCAGTCACTTAAACATTATTTGGAATCGATTACAATCGCCATAGAAGTTTTCACTTCCTCATGCGGTATTAAGAACACACGCGTTTTTTTATTATCTAAATATTATTGAATTTAGGTGTTACCTACATTTCTTTCTGTTCGGAACTTTATCACTCTGTGAGGTTCCCTAATGAGAGGATCTAATTCTCCATAAACATCGTAAAAAAATCCTTCACTTAATTAAAAATTCATTCAATAATCCAAAAATCTCTGAAAGAGACATAGCTATTTCTGGCTCAATACGGTTGACTTCACTCATCTGTTTTGAGAACCTTTCAAAACAAATCTTTTTAAATGTAATCTAGCATGTGCTTATTTTTCAACCATTTCAGAATTTTTTTTCTCTTGTGATGGATGGATGTAAGGGGTGGTTACCATGAAACCAAAGTGGTTATACTAGAAACCTGAGAACTGCGACTCTCTAAGTCTATCGTACTATCCCCAATGACGACTGTTACAGGAAATAGTAGCAGCCGGAACCGACGGCTTAACGTGCCCTCCGAAGCACGGGGGGCGATGGACATTTCCAGGTGGTCACCCAACCTGTGATTAACCGCGCCCAACACGAGACAATTGGGCTACGGCTGCCCCCTTTCTCTTGTGATAGTTATAATGAGAATTGAGCCCCGTTTAAAAAATAGGGAAATATTTTTATTATGTTTTTTTATAATTTAAAACATAGACATTATTGTCAACACAGAATGCCACTTGAAAGGAGAATAATATAAAAATCCTTTTTGTATAGGTTTAATGCTTCCTTAATTAAAAATTGTTTCAGAATTTTTTGAGCACGCGTTTTTCAGTGTAAAAACTCCTACTGTTGAAACTAAAGTATAATTGTTTTTTTTTGCAACAATTTTTGTCTCCACTATTTCCCCCCTCAGAAACAAGCAAACAAATTGACAAAAGACGAAGCCAACGAGAAAGCTAGGCCTGAAACTAACCATCGAGGAAGAAGACCTCCGCAATGAAACGTAATACATTGCTATCTCATCGTACATACGGCATTGTTATTCGTATTTCTGCCAATAATAACCTCTAAATTTGTTCTATCTCAAAGCCAACTAGAAAGACAGGCCGGGCATGACCTCCTCTATTACTCCAGACCACGGTCTATAGATATTCATGGTCATCGATCTCCATTGTTAAAATGAAGCTAAAGTTTCTAGCTCCCAAGAGGGCGGGAACTCTATTGAAAAGTGGCACTGTACGTACAATCGGCCCAAAAACGCCTGCAGTGCCACCCTATCGACAGACAGAAACTTTACTTTCATTTTCAGTTTCAATAAAAAAAACCTTTATCCCAGGTCACAGTCGACCCTGGTGCGATCTATGCGGCACCTGGCGCGATCTGTTTTCCTTAGCTTCTCGAAACAATGGAAAATGGCCGAAGCTCGATGACCATGAAAATCTATAGACTGTGCTCCAGACCTATTCTTAACGGATAAAATTGCGTATATGCTCTTCATTGTTAAAAGACGGTCGTCAAAGACGCACCTAGTAAGAAAACCACGCACTAGTGTTTTTTCTAAGTACTCGATATATCGATATTTTCAAGAATTGGTATCGGGTATTTCTACCGATACCAAATGGTATCGATACTTAGGGCATTGTCTTTTTGAAGGTATCGAATCGAGTTATCGTTTAACAAATTGATGTTCAAAGAATTCAAAACTTTCTCTATCATATATCCTCTTTCAGCAGAGAGCTTTATAGACCTCCAAATGGGATTTTGGCCGTTAAAATCACCCAGAATTAGGAAGGGGCTTGGAAGTTCACACAGCAGAGATGACAAAGATTTTTCATCCGTATACTGATCCAGAGGTAGATACATTGAACATACAGTTAGAGATGAGAGATCTTTGAATAAGACACTAACTGCCACTGCCTGAAGGTTAGATTTTAAATTAATGTTAGTAAAAGGCAAAGATATTTGAACTAAGATGGCAACACCACCACAGGCTTTATTTCCCGTTGTATAATCTTTCCTAATAAAATTAAACCCTTTTAGGGTAGGAGACTGGGATGGCAAGAGGAACGTTTCTTGCAAAGCCAATAAGGAGAAGGAGAACTTATTGACTAAGAGCTTGAGGTCTTCTAAGCGACAAAAGAATCCATTAAGGTTCCATTGTAACAGTGCCATGATGAAGGTTTTAAAATGTGGATTTAAACTCCCGAGATAACTCCATCCCATCAATAGGAGATACTTGTAGGCTTAAGAAGAAGTCTGGCTTTCCCCCCAAAACTGGAGAATTTTGTGTAGTTTCTACTACACGTTTTTTGGAAGGATCAGAGGAAGGTGACAAACCCCCAAGGACACGAACCTCTTGGATTTTTAATCCTTCCACCAAATAGGACATCTCTTGAAACAGCAGAATGGGCTTCTTGCAATTACAACACTGGAACTCGTTTGAACAATCTTCCGTCTCATGTCCGGGCAGGCCACACTTGCTTGCAACAAACTGCATTAAAATGACAGTTTGTTCTCGTGTGGCCATACTTCTGACATTGAAAGCATCGCAACGGGGTGGGTTATAAAGGGTCTCACGTGACAGTTGTAACATGCTAAGAAAGGAAAACTTCTTCTCGGCACGTACAGCCACCAACAAAGCAAAAAAAACCCTTTGCTGGCTACTTTCCCTCTCAGAATCAACTAGAAATGATTCTACCAAGATGAATGGTTTCTTCCCTTAAGACATGAAAATTAAGAATCCCACTAAACCTCAGCGAGTGCAAAAATTATAAGAGATAATAAAGCTTTAACAATTAATATCTAACCCTCATCAGAAAAATAATTAAATTAAAAGATAAATAAAATAAAAAATAAAATAACATACTAAATTTTGTATACGGTTTAAACAATAGTTATCAGCTTTAAGATTGGGTCTGAAGTAATAATGGAGGTCATGGGCTCAACAAACCAAAAAACGCTGATTGTTGAAATCGAAAATGGAAACAATGAAGAGTGCATTGTTGCTCGATCAACTTTGGTCATGTGACTTTGTAGTGCCCCGCGGTCTGTCTTTCTCCTTAGCTGCGCTCTATCTATGATGATGTAACAATGTATTACACGTTTTATTACAGAGGACTTCTCCAACCAACACCTTCTAGAAAGAAAGCAAAACAACTGAAACGTCATACATGGTTACCCGAGGCTAACGAGAAATACAGGCTCCGGCACTGAAAAGTCACCTGACCAAGATAGGTCTATTAACAATCCAACCTTCATTGTTTCCAACAAAGGAAAAAACACTGATTGTTAAAATACAAGATGGAAACAATGAAAGTTATATTGTTAATAGACCTATCTTGGTCAGGTGACTTTTCAGTGCCGGAGCCTGTCTTTCTCGTTAGCCTCGTGGTTACCACGGGCCCAACGATATATTGGATTTTCATCTTGGATTTTAACAATCAGTAGTTTTTCATTTGTTGGAAATAATGAAGATTGGATTGTTGGCCGGACTAAGTTGGTCAGGTGAATTTTCCGCGCTGGGGCAACACCACCTAGACAGAAGTCCTGCGCACAGAAACGTCACACA
Organism: Rhysida immarginata; assembly: GCA_023313115.1. NCBI lineage: Eukaryota > Metazoa > Arthropoda > Chilopoda > Scolopendromorpha > Scolopendridae > Rhysida > Rhysida immarginata. The sequence goes on from JAHWFO010002925.1 coordinate 210,365, forward strand.
TTATTACATCACACTAAAGCGGCTATTGTTAATCGTATTTCTACCATTGGCCGTTTCATGATGATGTAACAATGTATACAGTTTCTATGCGCAGGCCTTCTGTCTAGGTAGTGTTGGCTGGGGCCCGTTATATCGTTGGCCCCATGGTTACAAGTAGCCTACGAAAAAGACAGGCCTGGGCACTAAAAAGTCAAATGATCAAAGTAGATCGAGCAACAATCCAATCTTCATTGTTTCCATCTTGGATTTCAACAATCAGTGTTTTTTCGTTGAAGATTGGATTGTTGCTAGATCTACTTTGGTCATGTGACTCTTTAGTGCCCCGGCCTGTCTTTCTTGTTGACTACGTGATTACATCATCATATATCAACCATTGTTAAACGTATTTCTACCAATAATAAGCCCTAAAACTGGTCGACCTCGAGCGTGACCACCGAGAGATGAGGCCTGTGCGCGGAAACATCATACATTGTTACATTCTCATTAGGGGGACATTGTTATTCGTATTTCTACCAATAATAAGTCTTACATTAGTCCTTCTAATGATGATGTAACATTGTATGACGTTTCCGCGCTCAGGCCTTCCTCTCGGTGAACGCTTCGAGGTCTACGAGATAAGCAGAAAAGTCACCTGACCATCAGGATGCTAGCAACAATCCAACCTTCATTGTCTCCATCTTAGATGTTAAAAATCAGTGTTTTTCCTTTTGTTGGAAACAATGAACGTCGTACATTGTTACATCATCGTCAGAGGGTGAAATTTAGGGTTTATTATTGGTAGAAATTTCTAATTGCGCGCAGGCCTTCTCTCGGACCCGTATTCAGAATGAGCGCTAATGCTCTTGCTTAATCCATTGTTGAGTACAAACTCAATAATATAGAATTTTTATTCAACAGTGGTTTGAGCAAGAATAAGAGCGTGACCACCGAGAGAGAAGGCCTCTGCGATGAAACGTAAGACTTTGTTACATCATAGATAGTGCATTGTTATTCGTATTTCAACCAATAATAAGCCCTGAATTCGCACTATCTATGATGATGTAACAATGTATCAAATTTCAATGCGGAGGCCTTCTTTCTCGGTGGTCACGGTAAGAGCATTTGGCGCTGATTCTGAATACGGGCCTTGGAGGTCTTCTTTAAACCCTGTCTCTTTCGTTGGCCTTGGGTAAAATAATTATGACATCCTAAAGTGCTCCACGCAAACAAAACTCCATGGAGATACCTGAAAACTGAATTTAATAAAATAAGCTTAAAATGGAATGAAACCCCCTAGCGCCCCCTATGCGGCCAGAAGAAATCTCAAAGAGGATGATTTCGGGGTATCTCTTACAGGGACCGAGTCTATAAAGAGGACAGAACTTTTATTTTAATAATAGTGGATAGATGGATGGATTATTTTTTATCTTTTTTTAATAAGACCTCACTCCAGTGTTCAGTTTTATTAACTTTCATTCAGGCAAAAATATTCACTGACTGTATCGTTCGATATTACCTTGACTATTGAAAGTAAAGGGAGATAAATGTGAGAAATAGTTCATGCTAAATTCACTTCAATTGAATTTTTACTTTGCCTAACGCTTATCTGGAATTCTTAGGGTTGCTTAACACAGATGGAAACAAACTCCGAAACTGTAGCTCATTTCGAATTTTGACTAAGTCATTTACGCAAACCGGGAATTTAGATTTACTAGCACAAAGTACTTTGCGGGTAAAGGGTTATCCATAAATTACGTAACGCAAAATTGGCTCTTTTTTTACTCCCCCTCCCCCTTGTAACGCACCTGTAGCGCAGGTTCGAATCCCCCATCGATAATTACGTAACCCTGCACTAGATCTTCACCCCCATTGATTTCAATAACTGTATAATTTTCCAGAGGGTTTACTTTATTATCAATTGCACCAAAGTTAGGCTATAGACAAATTAAGCTTTTGAACAGTTGCTGAAGAAACATCGTATCTTATGAGTAAAGCCTGATTCACACTACGGCGGCGTCGAAGGCAAGCAACTTTCCGTGGCGAAACCGTCGTGGTCATTCCCAAAAGCGCAGAAAACGACGTTGCGAAATGAATTCTTTTGCTATTTTCTTTTGGCAAAGATCGAAATCGGATTTAAATTCTTTCATCCGATTTGTGCTAACCTATGTGGGCGTGTGGGACACTTTTAGAGACTTCCATTCAAGTTAAAATAAATGTATTATTAAAATCATCTGGTATAAGATTATGTTGAGTCTTCTTGCTGCTGGAAATGCCTATGGCTGTGTTTATAAGTTCCCAAGATGCCTTGCAACTATGAGCGGCTAATGCAATATACTCCAAATTGTAATTAAGTTTGGCTTGCCTAATAGCTTGTTTATAAACTTTACGCGCCTCCAGATAGTTTGTCTTCGTTTTTTATAGAGGTATTATATCGTAAGGCCTACTGATAAAAAAGATAAAGACGTGTAACATTTTCATTTAGTAAGCGAAGGTCATCAGAAAGCTAGTCCTTTTTATTATCAACACGAGTGTTTCCACTATGGGGCATAATCTTAATAACTTTCCTCGGAAAACAGAATGTCATGCCCTCCAAAAAATGATGGAAAAATTTTCAAAAATCATAGCATTTGGTTTATCCATAACAAGTCTCCAATTTGCTTCTAAGAGGTACAAGTAAAATTTATCCATATTTGACTTAATAAAAGAACGTATTGCTTTTTCTATAGGTAAACTCTTTGAAGTTTTATTTTCACAAGCCAGTGTCAAGTTGAAATCAAACCATTATGGTCAGATACTGGAGGTCGTAAGACATGGACAACTATAGAAACTCTAGGGGCATTTGTTAAAACTTTATCTAGATAAACATTTCCTCTTGTAGGCATATGATTAGCACAATAACAATCATGAGATCTAAGTAAATCTAAAAACTGGTTTACAAAACTTTCATTATTTCTTTTATCTATACAGGGTGTTTCAAAATTATGTACAATAAATTTAGTGACTTATTCTTCAGGTCAAAAGAAGACGAAAATGTTCTATAGCACTTTGTCTGGAATCGATTTGTTTGCGAGTAATCCAATATCATACAGTAGGGAAGCACGGTAGTTAGCGGACGATATTTTAGCAGTTCCAGCGTTTCGACCCAACACTAGGTTGAGTGGTTTGTTCCATTTAAACCTACTTTAGGGTTGTTCCATTAGTTGTGTACGGTTGTTTCCATTACTGTAGTTTCACTACTGTACATCCACTAGGAATATCAATTTCAGAACGTTTGCGTGCTTTGGCATACGCATTACGATTTACGTAAAAAAAAAGTCATGTGCACGTATTCCAGTGCAGAATACACTGACATGCACCTAATGTATGGTCTTGCGGACGGAAATGCTGTGGAAACAAGAAGACTCTACCAAGAACGCTTTCCGAATAGACGTTTGCCAAATAACCGAACATTTGTATCTGTCGACAGACATTTGAGGGAGCGTGGTTCCTATGGCCGTCAAACAGGACAAGGGCGGCCTGTAGCACATTCTCCGGATGAGGAGGATGTGATAATTGACATCATACATGATGAATCACAGACAAGCACCCGTCGTATTTCTTCCATGGTACACATTCCGCACTCATCTGTTTGGCGCATTCTTCACCGTCAGCTTTTGCATCCATACCATTCTGCAACTGGTTCAGGCACTGAACCCAACGGACTATCCACACCGCCAATGATTTTGCCAATGGATACAACGTTGTCATGCTACAGACCCTAGTTGTCTCAGCCAGATACTTTTCACGGACGAAGCAACCTTCACCCGGACAGGAATCGTAAATTCTCCCAACCAGCACCATTGGGCAGATGCTAACCCGCATGTTACCAGAGCTCGAGCGTATCAAGAGCGTTTCTCCATGAACATTTGGTGTGGAATTGTCGGAAATAACTTAATTGGCCCTTATGTGTTGCCGCCACGATTGACTGGGCGAACGTATCTTTTGTTTCTGCAGAATGCATTGCCAGAATTACTGGAAGATGTTCCTCTTTTGATAAGATCTAACATGTGGTTCATGCATGATGGCGCTCCAGCACATTTCAGCCATATTTTGCGAGCACACCTTAATGCTGCATACACGAATCGGTGGATAGGTCGAGGTGGACCGATAGCCTGGCCTGCAAGATCACCCGACCTTAATCCCTTGGACTTTTTTCTGTGGGGTCATGTGAAAACGATCGTCTACGTCACAGAAGTTCCTAACATTATGGATCTCCGACAACGAATTGAAAATGCATGCCAAACCGTTCGTAATGCTGGCGACGAACTCTTCCATGACATCAGACGGTCGCTCATGCAACGAGCCGAAGCGTGCGTGCGAGCTGGTGGCGGGCACTTTGAACAATTCCTGTAATTTGGAGCCACGGGTTTAGTTGGCTGTATCGCGTAAATAAATCGTTTCCAGACAAAGTGCTATAGAACATTTTCGTCTTCTTTTGACCTGAAAAATATGTCACTAAATTTATTGTACATAATTTTGAAACACCCTGTATTTATAACCCCACATTTCACTATTGGTAATTTCATCATAACTAACTTGAGCAAGAGACTATCCATGGCATTGAGAAAAGCATCCCTATTGTCGGTAGTACTCCGTAGATACGAGAATAAATCTTGCATTAAGAAGAATCTATAATTACAGCAACTACCTCAAAATCACTTTCATGACAGTATTTACTCAAATGGATCAAAGAATACTTAATATTGTCCTTAACAAAAATTGCCACACCACCATTTTTTTGTTGAATTCTACAAAACATAGTTTGCACATTGAAAACCTTTGAGCAAAACTTTGCGCCTCCAAGGCACACCAATGTTCACACAAACACATAACAAAAAAACTGTCACTAGCAAGAATAATCTCGAGTTGAGATAGTTTATTGAATATAAATTGAACATTAGCAGAGAAGATTTTATACGTATTTTCTTTATCGTAGGCATGACTAACAACGTCATACATTAACATTCGAGGCCAACGAGAGACAGGCCAGGGCATTCAAAAATCACATGATCATCGGGGTCCGGGCAACAATCCATCTTTCATTGTTTCCACCAAACAAAAAATACTGTTAAATTGGAATAAATATTTTTAAATTGGAATAACAAATTAAATGCCATTGTTCGTAAGTGGTTAAGTTTCAATGTAAATAGGGAAGGGGTAGAGTGTTTTTTAATAAATATTATGTTTTGTGTTTTCTTGTTCATTGTTGGGTTTTTCTCAATTTTTTAAATGATTGTGGAGAATTGATTGTAAATGATTGTCAAATGATTGTGGAGAATTGATATTCTAAAATATTATGCAGTGTTGTACAGCTTTTTGTGTAGTCAGCCGGGTGGGAACCAAAATCAGCAAGGCAGCTCGCCCCTTTAAAAGGTCCTGAGGAGAACCCTGTTAATCTACCCTAATCTACCTGTCGAATTTCATTCAAACCACTCTCTAAACACTCCTGGCAATAATAAGAATAAGCTGTGGAATTTTCAGCGAATTTGGTCCAGTAGTTTTTGAGTCTTTACTGCACATACATAAAACATTGCCTCATATTTATTTAATACTATTTATAATTAGCCCCCTTAAAACGTGAATCATTAAGGCAAGCATTAATGCAAGCATCGTAGCCAACGAAAAAGATGGTCAGGTGACTTTTCATTGTTGGGGCCTGTCATTTTCGTGGGCTACGGCAAGCAATAATTTCATCCACCATTGTTGGCGCAACATACAAACACGACCAGCCTATTGTTGATGACAACACGATGGGCTGATTGTTCCCACACGCAAGCAAACAACCATAAACCAAATCTATTTCATACTCAATGCAAAAACAGCAGTGCTACTTATCAGATTTCATTCAAACCTCTCTCTAAACACTCCCGGCACGAATAAGAACAAACTGTGAATTTTTCAGCGAAATCGGTCGAGTTATAGGGCACACTCATATGAACATTGCCTTTTATTTATATAGATTTCTATATTAATCGTAAATATGTGTTTATTTTAATATTTTTCTGAGCTTAATTTATTGTCATGATTTACAATGTGATTTTTTTAAATTGTAAGAAAAAATGAATTTTTAATTTTTTTTGGTGAAATAATTAAAAATTATATAAGTTGTAAATTTCTTTAAATTGTAATATTAATTATATATTCCCATTCTAAAAATATGGTATATATTTACCATACAAAAAAAATAATATTGAAATGTACACTATAATTTCGGACAGAGGGAGAATTTTATGGAATTATATATTTATTTATAATAATATAAGTTTATTGATAAATATTCTATACTTTGGTTGAATAATCTAAAAATATTTTTAGTAAAAAATAATTAGAAAATAATTTAAATAATAAGTTGAAGTAAAAATGATTGCATTAAAAAAAGAAAGAAAATATTCTACACTTCAACAATAAAATTTGAAAATTAAATATCCAGTATAAGGACAGGTTTAAAATTTCATATAATCCTTCATATAGTTGAACAAAACAATAAAACAATTTAACGAAACAACTAATTTTGAATTTTACATAGTCTATGGGGGTTTTAATTTCATGCCATTTATCATATAAAAAAAATTTGTAATGTTTTATTTTTCCTGTATTATTGTTTATGTTTGATTAATGTCTACAGAATTAGCAAAATGTTATTTAAATGTTATATTTCTTTGTCATTAACTAGTTTCAACGAAATTAGGTCTCTATATTGTTATTTATTCCTATATAATCTTCCTTTTGCCATACAAGCTTAACCCAAGTTGGATAAAACATGTTTGCCGAGAAGCCCGTTGGCCACACTCTTATTATAGGCACTCTAAATCTGCCCAACTGCGCCTGCAGCGCCACTCTATCGGCAGACAGAAACTTTACTTTCGTATTCAGTTTCAATGAAAATCTCTATATATACATGTATAGTCGGGAATAGGTCGGGAATAGTGCGATCTATGCGGCACCTGGCGCGATCTGTTTTATAGTT
>JAHWFO010002928.1:0-10361 GCA_023313115.1 Rhysida immarginata
ATTTTCAGAATATGTTCCAGGGACCAAACCAAGCATAGAATGTCATATGAACACGAGGTCGAAATTCCTCGAGTTATAACGGGTTTGTAGGGTACTGTAGCAGAAGAAGACTTACGACAATTCAAAGAACCGGAGGCCATTTTGAGCCTTTTCTATGGGCTGGTAAACTGCTGACCACAGGCTGCTTGTTACACAGATGAGACAATCAACGTTAAGTGTAGTGAAAACTGGATGACTCATTGTTTTGCGTCATCGATTGTTGCAAAACCCCACTGTACCGCCGGATGCGCTGTTTCGAAACATTGTCTCTCACGTGTATTTGATGTTTAATAAAGAATTCTGTATGTAAATTTCCAAAAGGACGTTTATATACACTACCCTATCAAAAGTCATGAGACACCATCACTTTAATAGAAACACTCAAAAATATACATATTTTAGTATCTTGTTAGTCCACCTTTTGCAGCTATCACAGCTTCCACTCTCTGGGGCATACTGTCCACATATTTCTGATACGTTTCGACAGGTAATTTTCGCCATTCTGCCATAAGTGTCTTGGATAATTCGGTCACGGATTTCGGGCGTCCCGCACAAGCGCGCAATCGACGTTCCAACACGTCCCACGGATGTTCGATGGGATTTAGATCGGGGCTCTGGCCAAGCCAGTCAAGTTCTCCAACCCCCTTTTCATCAAACCATATGCCTACAGCCCTTGCTTTAAGGTAAGATGCGTTATCGTGCTGAAACAGAAAAGGGCCATTGCTAAAGTGCTGCCAGAGAGATGGGAGTGCTACGTTGTCCAGAATGTCTTGGTAACGCTCTGCGTTTTGATGTCCGTCCACAGAAACGATTGCACCCAACCTATATCATGAGAAGCATCCTCACACCATCACCGACCCTCCGCCGAACTTTACCGTGGGCAACCATTCGCCATTGATCCAGAGTCCAGTGTCGTCGCTCTTTGGAAGTCTGAAAGCTCTATTCTTTGAGACATTCTTACAGCATTCACGCAAACATCATCTCATAATAGCATACTCTAAGTTATATAGTGCTGGGAAGAATGCCAACAGTGAAATTGCAAAGGAATGTCTCATTTTCATGCAAATCAGGGTTGTCCCTTGACTTTTGATAGGGTAATGTAGTTACAAATTGTAGCACACCAGGACACATTTTTCTTCATAGGACGTTATCATATGTTCTATCTGTGTAATAAGCATTGTGGTGCTGACTCAAATCAATGGAATTGGCGTAAACAAACTTCCCAAACAATGGTTGCGACTACGGGCTAAGGAGTTCATGGTATCACACTTTATCAGGCCATAATATTTACCAATTTGTAATAATCCCACAGTTTAAAAATCCTATACGCTTTAACGTTAATTTCGTCTACTCCAGGACACCTTCAATTTAGAAACACCTCTTCAATGACTCTTCATTGCTCTTGAGATAGAATGAGCAAAAATTCCTGAAGCTGTCTAGCAAAGTTTGGCAGATAGTTTTACGTAATAATCGAAAGGGAAGTTCAACATCATATAAATTTTTCCTGAAATCACGTGTTACTATTTAAAAGGACAAATGTTGGGAAACTTTTGATTAAATACTTTATAAAATTTAGAAATTAAAGTATAGAATTTTATGTACAACCCTAGCGTCAATGAACTTCGGACACCTACAGAATTTTGGATAAGTACAACGAAACTAATTGTAAACAAATGAAAATTACTTTATTGAGTGCACAGAGCTTTAGTACAACTGTGATATAGCATTTGAACATAAAAAAGAAAACGAGAAAATTAAATAAGCGACTGTTTGTAATGTTCCGTTTTCAACACGTTGCAATGAACTTCGTACACCGTACCGTTTATTGCACATTACCACTGAGTGGCGTCACCTTTCCGACGAATGACGCTCCGAAGTTGTCGAGGCTTGCTGGACACTAACTTCTGCGTTGTTTCTACTGGAATTTTGTCCCATTCTTCGGAAATATACGCCCGCAACTGCTGCAGTGTTCGAGGCTTCCGCTGTCTGACTTTTCGCTTTAAAATGCGCCACACAGAGCTGCAGGCAGGCCAGTCAAGCACCCTGAAATGCTGCTGTTGTAACCAAGCCTTGGTGTTCCGAGCAGCATGAGGCTTCGCGTTGTCCTGCTGACAGATGCTTGGTCTTATATTGAACAACTTTTGGCGGGATGGACGCAGATGCTGTTGAAGAATGTTTATATAGGCAGCAGAGTTAATAGTGCCCTCGCAAAAGTGAAGCGATCCTGTCCCGGCTGCACTCATGCAGCCCCACACCATCAGCGATGCAGGCTTCTGAACTTTCCTCTGGTAACAGTCGGGATGATTACTTTCGTGCTTGGTCTTTAGCACCTTGCGACCGTTGTTGCCATACATCACTGCAAAGGTGGACTCATCGAACCACAGAACACTATTCCACTGAGCAAGAGTCCACTTTAGATGGGTTCTGGTCCATGCTACCCGGCGACGATTAGCTACAGTGCTCATAAATGGCTTCCTCTTTGTAGCGTATAAGTAATAGTTGCATCTTCTGATGTAACGGCGGACTATGCTTTCGGATATGGATATATGAAAATATTCTCGAGCCCCAAACAGTTATTTAACTTATGAGAGCATGCCTGCTTTTCACAATGTAACGTCGAAGTACTCGTAGGTCCCTAACATTCAATAATCGCTGCTTGCCTGGTGCAGTCCCCTGGTTCTGTTTTCCCGATTCCTCTGAAACGCTTGATGATCCCATTAAGAGTAGAGAGTGGAACTGATAATTCATGGGCAATAGCTCGCTGAGATTTGTTATTCTGGAACTGCTGTATAATTTTTTTGCCGTATACACGTTTCTACTGGCTTACCACGTCCCATGGTTCAAAACAACACGAATACTATGCTCTGTCACGTGGAAGGTGCTTTTAAAGCCTGATGCAAAGCATTCTGGGCGTTTCTACAGCCTTCAGGAAAGTTCTATATGCTGGTGACCCCTTGTGTACGAAGTTCTTTGAAACTTGTTGACAACGCAATTTTACATAAATTTGAATAAATTATTTTACACCATTAAATCGATTCTAAATCGATGTTGATATTGTTCCATATACTCAGTAAATCTATTTTCATTAGCCTGCAATCCTCTGTATGCACTTTTCATTGTGTTTTTAGTCAAATTACTTGGTGTCCGAAGTTTATTGACGCTAGGTTTGTATTTATTAAAATTATGAATTTATTATTTAATTATATTTTTAATATATATTCAGAAATATACACAAACGGCATCATAATCAGGTTCTGGAAAAAAGTATAGAGCTGGGATGAAAATGCAAATAAACGTAGCAAATCCATGCTGATTTTGTTGCTTTTTTATATACGTGAATTAGACGATACAAAACGTTGTTTCCAGGAGCATTTAACAATGAATAGCAAATTAACCAGCCATTATCCCAAACTAGCCACTTGCAAGGCGGAAAAAAGTTTAGAGTCATCCACTTTCTTGCATATTTGATTAGTCGAAAGGATTATTTAAGGTGATGAGAGAGCATATACCACACTGTTTGTGTAATATGACACCAATATACAAGATGCCAAAAGGGCAACATCTTTTAGAGTATGAAAGAGGGCAAATTGTTGCTCTTAACGGATGCGGAAAGACTGGATCTGAATTGCGAAAGAAATTGGACGTTCCAAGTCAGCTGTTAACAAATTTCTCCAAAATACAGATAAACATGGAATACACCCAAATCTGGCAGGCCAAGCGCACTTTCCGCTCGCCAGACGTCAAGAATAAGAAGCCTTGTTCGTCATCAGCACCTCTCTTCTTCGTAGATTGTTACCGAACTAGACCTCCCGTGCACTAGTAGAACCGTACGAAATGTGTTGCATTCTTCTCCAAATCTGCATTACTCAAAAATGGAAGTAAGACCACCTCTGACAGCAACTCATCGTGAAGCGCGTGTGGCGTTTGCTTAAAAATACCTTAAGTACGGTGACAAGTGGAAGAATGCTGTGTTCTCAGACGAGAAAAAGTTCAACATGGACGGATCAGATGGGTTCAAGTACTATTGGCATGATATTCGAGATGAAAAGGAATTTTTCTCAAAGAGACAGTTTGGAGGTGGCTCAGTAATGATTTGGGGAGGATTTGCTGCTGGCAAAACTCACCTATTGCATTCGTATCAAACCGGATGAAACCGACTTCTTGCAGGCCACCTCATATCACGACTCCCATGCTGCTGGATCTATCATTTTGTGGATTCTACGCTATGGATCGGTGCGTTGTCCTGCTGGAAAATCCACGCTGGTCAGCCAATCATCTCAGGAAATGGTAAGAAATTGTCAGTCAATGTTATTTGATAATTTTCAGCTTTCTGACGACCACAAAGAAATTCCAATGATGTTGTTCCATCGAATCCAAACGCTCCCCTCACCATCACAGAACCTTCTCCATTCTGCCTGCTGAAAAAACACCGATTCTCCATTTTCAGGGCATACCAATAACTGGCCCAGTCGTCTGGGCCATCTAAATTCCATCTAAAATTCATCTGAAAAGAGAACTTATAGACACTCGTCCTCCATTGCATATGAGCTTGTGCCCAGATCAAACGTGCTTCAATGTGTTCGGGTTTCAGGGGAAGACGTTTTCTTATTTTCACGTATTCAAGAAGTTTGCATTCCGTAAGTCGCTTTGGTGTCTTTTGATGCTAGCTTAGTCTGTTGAGCAATTTGCCTAACATACAAACTGATTTTGGACGCCGGTCCGATGATTCGTCTGGTGATTCGCCTGATAATTTTTCTGGGATGAAATTGCTCTGGATCGTCCACATGACTTGGCAGTGTTCAGTTGTGTTCAGTCACTCAGTTGTGTGACCGCGCGCTTTATGACCTCGCTCCAGCCCAAGATTGTCATGAATTATTCTGGAGACTGTTGCCTGTGAAATACCTTTCCTTTGGGCTAGACTTCTCTGTGTGGGGGATTTTCTTTCAGCACTTCAGACCGGATTTCTCGCACCACCTGGGCGTGTTGGCTGGGGTTGTTTCTGGTCTGCTTCTCTGCTCGTCCACGTTCATTAGATGGTCGCACATTTGTTCTTTTTGATTATTCGACCCACAGTAGCTTTGGATACCACAATACCATTTCGTTTGCATAATTCCACAATGATTTTGGAAGCCATGTTTCAGCACGAAATGTCCCAAATAACAGCAACAAGTGCATACAAAGCTAATCTCCATGAATAGAGGACGAGTCAGGCAAATCACATTCCGTCAAGGTCATACGCGGCGTTTAAAGTCGTCTCATTTTATCTGAATCAACCCTCCGTATAAAAAAATTAACATATAGGCCTAAACTTTTGCGACGCACTGTATTATTTCACAAACTCGTATTATTTGGGACAAGTAATTTGGCAAACATCCAATAATAAAACAGTTAATATATTCATAAGATCTAAAGAAAAATACTTTATAAAATGCTTCAATATAATTTAAAAATCTTCGCATTAGCCCACTCACACAATACAATCACTTTAAAAAATAAAATCTAAAAAACAAGCTGAACATTACAAAAAATAAATTCCTAATGAACAGTTATTTCATCGGAAAACGTCAAAGTATGAGAGCTAAAAGTTAAAACCGAGCGATATAATGGCGGCAATAAATTCGTTCAGGAAGATAACAATTTGGTGTACAAAGGCCGGCGCCTCACGGTGCAAATGGATTTATTACGCACTCGATGATTACAGATATTTTCCGCCCATGTCACGCTCAGTCCTACAATTTTCCCATTTTTTTTATTTGTCATGCCTTTAATTTACATTTTCAGCTCAAGCTTGACATCGCATCCATTCCAAGGTAGAGTTTATTTTAATTGAAGAGAAAGTTGCAATTTTTTTTCTTTTGCAGGAACTTCGAATTTTATCTTTATCTTTAGACGAAATTGCACGCAATGGACATGCACTTGATATTAACTAACAGATTGGTTACGTATTGGATTATTAAATTTAAAAGATACATATGACCTATTACTAACATTCACATAACAGAAAATTGGATTTTTTAATATATATTTACCTTGATTTTTTCGAGGCATCAAGCACTGCGTCACCAATCTTCCACGTAAAGGTGATGGGTTCGTCTCCGTGTGGCTGACATTTCAGGAGGATCTTTTCACTACGACGAAAGGTGACGTTGACATTTTTCGAATCAAATCGCGGAGGCACTGGAAATAAAATTTCGACTCGATAAGTTTGACTTCCTAAATATTAACTAGTTCAGCGACCGAAAAATAAACTTATTTTCAAAACTCTCCTCGTAAGGACTCATGGAAATGCTTTAAGAGTAAAATAAAAAAAAATCTGAATATTTAAATTCCTTTAAGATTACCTAAAATATTTAACTTGATTGCAGCGCTGATTTTATCTCCGATTCCGTTGGAAGCTTGACAGAAATAGACGCCCAAGTGAGATTCGAGGGCTTTGATCACGTGCAAACTCCCATTGGACAAGACGCTCATCTCTTTGCTGTCTTGAACGGGATTGACATTCGAGCTGAAAGTGGAACCTGTGGAGATAGGAGTATTATATTTTTATATTCTATGTTTATTATGTATAAATCATATTAATATTTCAGTATGTTCTAGTTTTAATAATTCATATTCAAAAGTAGTTGAAAACGCGAAAACATGTCTCGCTCTAAATGTCAAGCTGCCTTGCCAGTCGAGTTCTTAGACATTGTGAATAATCAATATTTATGTAAGTTATGGTGAAGATTTATGAAAGCTGGAATATTTTTAACTTGTATATTATTCTTATTTCGTTGTCGTGATTTATAGAGTATATATGTGTTCTTACTGTTTTTTTTTCCTTTGACAAACTTAAAGTGATAAATTTGAAAATGAAACGTGTACACCTCGAAATCTGTATCCCAAATGTCTAGGTCTTCATTTAGACTGGATCGCTTAATACAACACAGAAATGAAGATGAACGATTTTGAAAATTTATTATAATACGAGGAGAGATCAAAAAGTAAGTTCCACTAACTCGCCGCAGGAGCGCGCTGTGTGTCACAATCTTGGGCAAAGCGGAGAAAGGGACATTAACTGCGCAGACGTCGGATAGGACGGTTGCTGTGGTTTCCCGTCGTGTTTTGTGTGACTAGCGGGCTAAAAGCAATGGCGCGTCAACTGGATGTCCACTCCAAACTTGAGGTGCGAGCAGCAATCCGATTTCTATGGGCCAAACGGGTGAATTGCACGGACATTCATCGTGAAATCACTGCACGATAGCGGAACACCCCACAAGGCCCATCAAACCTGCGAACTGCTGCAGCGATTCAAGTGGGAGGTTTGGCAACATCCTCCATACAGTCCCGACTTAGCGCCATGCGACTTTCATCTTTTCGGTAAGCTCAAAACGGAACTCGGTGGACAACGATTTCGAAACGATGAGGAGGTGAAAGCGGCTGTCACCGTGTGGTTACAGAACTCTGGAGGAGATTTCTATGCATCCGGAATCGAAAACTTGGTTGATCGTTCGGATAAATGTTTAGGGTCTCTTGGGGACTATCTGGAAAAGTGGACCTACATTGTATGCTGCTATAGCCGTGTTTCTTTTGTATAGGTGGTGTAATAAATGGCCATACCGTGGAAGTGCAACTTACTTTTTGATCTCCCCTCGTATATTCGCACAAGATACAATAATAATACTACTCAATTTGTTTTCTCTGGTTACTATAGATTTCAAATAACAAAAGGATCCAGGAATAGCAATATGTATTGTTTTGTTGTAGCCAACGCGTTTCGAAATAATTTCATCATCAAAGCAAGAAACAACTAAAATATGCCAGACAATCGACAATCGATCAGTGTAGTGAAAAATCAGTACGAGTGGCCCAGGAGCCTTAGGTCACTTTACACGCTCGCCCAAAAAGTAAGTCAAATGATGTACACTGAAGTGGGAAAGAAGTCTGTTGAACCTCTTAAGCCATGGTAGGGACGTGAATCAGATTGTGGATTGACGAATAGCGAATCCGAAAAACTAGGCTCTAGTAGATCCAGTAGTTGGAGAACTCGGCCTTGTTAATGTTCTCGAAATTGACATCCAGGATATGACGGGTCTTCGAAACCTGAGAGGACGCCTGGTAACGAGTGAGTGATCCAGGATACCATGATGTTCCATGGTATATCAGGATATCATGATGTTCCATCTTGGGCAGCATGTTCCTGAGAAGTGTTTGGACATAGGTACCAATATGGGTCATCCATAGATCTTCATAGATGGAAAGATTGTTGGCAACTCTTCTGTCAAGTTGGGCAATGGACCAGAGAGTAACATTTTGGAAGGTCTGAAGATCTTTCCATCTCGATTTGCAAATGGAAGCCCATGCAGGCATACCGTGAAGTATAATGGCACGAATCACTACCTTGTATAACAAGAGTTTGCGGTCCACTCTGAGAGCGCTGTTTCGCCCCAGAAGCGCGATGAGACTAATCTTCGCTTTTTAGCCTTGTTAAGCGAATATTGGACATGGTCGTTCTATTTGAGCTTGCAATCAATCACAACTGCGAGGTACTTATAATTTTTAACCCGCTCAAGCTTCCTACCATATAGGATGAGGGGCCTTGGAAGGTTTTTGCGTTTGCGTGTGATGAACATGGCTTTACACTTGTTAACATTTAGCTGTAAGCGCCACCTAGAGAACCAGCTCTCACACTGGTGTAAAGCTTTCTGCAGGCAGCTGATGATGTGGACTGGATTACGTGCCCAAGTCATGATGGACCCGTCGTCAGCAAATAAGTAAAGATTGCACTTGACAAACTTAGGAAAGTGGTGAATAAAGAAATTGAACAAGGCAGGCAGACACTGCCGAAATGAAACTCTGACTGGTCCACTCAAGCCAAAACAACAAAATAGATATCATGATAGATAGATTACAAGAAAAGAAAAACAAAATTTGAAAAAATATGTACGAATTATTTCTGATTGGTTACATTATGGTTCCTTCTGATACGGCGACATAAAATACTGTTAACAGCATCAAGGATCGGGTTCTTCTCGGATTTTTTTCAGGACTTTATCTGCGTTATCTTTCTGATCTCCAAGGCTTCTTGGGTTAATATCCTCTTATGATCTCTTTCCATCTTGACTATTGACATATTTCTTCAGTGGGTCCAAATCGAAGTTTATGCTTCCATTACCTATTCAACCATGACCTATTATGTTCGTTGAGTCTTTCCTTGAAAGTCCTCTTCGTGCATCCTATGTAAAAACAACCACAATTAGGACAGTTGATCCTGTACACGGCACATGTGGAAAAACCTTTGCTATGCTCTGATAGCTTCTTGGGGTTCAGAACATATTTGCAGTTGTTAAAGCGATTTTAAGACCTGTTTCACGAAATATGTATGATATTGTAATAATTTCTGAATTCGTGTCGGTGAATGCAGCATAGTTCCAGGAATCGTCTTAGGTCGGTTATGCATTGGTTTGGCGCTTAGTGCTGTTGAATATGGAATGCGTGACTGGATCAGGGCCTAGTTGTCTCGTCGGTTGGCTCGGTGCTGAGTGGGATGGCTATTTGGGGCACAGCTGTTGGGGGTCTTTAGTCTGACTCATTTGCTGAGTGACCAGTGCTGGATGTCCAGAAGTTGGTGATAGCCACTGGTTTGTTCGTCCGCCAGCAGCTCTTCCATCATGAACCCCTCGTGCTTCGGAGGGCACGTTAAGCCGTCGGTCCCGGCTGCTACTGTCATCTCGTAGCAGTCGTTAGTTACTGGTATGGCGCAAAACTCCCTCGAAGGAGTAAGTGCCGTTCTGCGATAATTTAAGATGATGATGATGATCCCTGTGAGGGAAGCTTAAGGGCTCTGCCTGAATTGAAAGCAAGCATAGCAACCCAAAACCCTTCGCACTACTATTGAACATGTGTTTGAGCTAAATGGCATGCACATTGAGCAAATGCTGCGAATAAATTATTTTTTTTGTTTCCAATTTCTGTTTCTTGTTCTTCATGCGCCAGTATTTCATCTGGTAGTCGGAATTTGAATTAATTTTTTTGCAAAAATTTCTTCCTCATGATCCGTATAACGTATATTCCAAGTTTCATCAAAATCAGATCAGCAGAACGAGCTCTAGAAGGTTCTGATTAGTGTAACGGACGACCTACTGTCATTAAATGTCAGTTCAAATTATTTATTTGCTATAATTTAATGCACTAGGAAATGGATTCAATTTAGCGGAATGTTCCTGGTTCGATCGAGAATTATGATAACTCGGAAATAAATTCGCACATTAGTTTTACTGATGAAATGATTCTTACAATCTAATGTGACTGCCTATTGGGTGTTTGAATTTGAATTACGAGAT
>JAHWFO010002960.1:0-10922 GCA_023313115.1 Rhysida immarginata
TCATTTATGGCTACTCAGGCTTCTGCGAGTCATAGCGATTTGAACTACTTTTTTAGGCTAAACTTTAAGATTAGATCACTAAGAGCGGACATCTGTTTTCTTAACCTGTGTAAATCCCACAAAGTATCCCCCAACTTTATTGAGTGTATTAAATTTAAAACTCGATGGACCCTTGTTTAAAAAACATTCTACCATTAATTAAAACCAAAGGCTTTGCATGGAAATCGGCTTTCTAAACTATAAATTATCAGTTACACAAGCAAAAGCATACTCTTTACATCTTAAACTAAGCAACACTATGCGCAAAAAAGATTGGGATAAATTCAATTATAGGATGAACTTAGTTAATCAACAAAAAATTGATCATAAAACTAAAAAACTTTCGAACAAGCAACTCTCATCATTAACAATCAGAAACCTTTGGCTAATAATAATAGTAAGAATAATATAATGGGCTCAAATAATGTAATAAATCAGACGGATATAAGGTCCTGGAAGAAAGTATAAGGTCGCTTGAAAAACAAATGCTGTGTCTAAACCGTTTATTTGTAAGATCTGTTCTTTCAGAATATTGTTCAATAACACAAAATAAACACGTATGTGTAAAATGAATCCACTCTAAACAAAAATAATAAAATTATAACAGAAAACGTCATATTTCAGGTATTTTGCCTGGAAATAAGTTTAAGGTCGGGATATATTTTGTTTTAATAGCCAATGAAATCGCCTTTTTTTTCAATAATTTTAATCATTCGGCTAGTCATGGAGTCTGTGAGTTGTCTTAATACTTCAGGAAGCATTTCTCCCCATGCCTTTTTCACTTCTGCAACAAGTGCTTCCTTGGTGTTGTATTGGCGACGATTCTGGTACACAGTACGCACCAAGATACCCCATAAGTTCTCAACTGAGTTCAAATCAGGGTTACGGCTTGGCCAGTCTAATATAGTTACTTGGTTGGCTGAAAACCATTCTTTTGTAGATGCTGAGCTGTGGATCGGTGCGTTATCCTGCTGAAAAATCCAGTCTCCTGAAGTGATGAGAGGGGCATGCGGTAGTAAATTGTCTTCCAGCATGTCCTGGTACTTTAAGGAATTCATCCTTGTGTTTATGAACACAATAGGAGTTTTCCCACCCCGTGCAAATCTACCCCACACCATCATCGAACCCCCACCAGCTTGCCTCTTGGAAAAATATTCTTGATTCCCCCGGATATCATGCCAATATCGAGTGAAACCATCAGGCCCGTCTAGGTTAAATGTTTTCTCGTCAGAGAAGACAACATTTTCCCATTTTTCTCCAAAGGATACACATTTCTTGGCAAAGGCAAGTCTTGCATCTTTGTGAGCTTGTGTCAGTGGTGGTCTTGCCATCATCTTGGAGAACAACAGATGAGGATCCGACGAGAGTACACGTCTCACAGTTCTACTTATGCATTTTATGTTCAACTGTTCTTTAATAACAGCCGAGGAATGATGTTTGGTGCGGGCTAATCGCAAAGCCCTCAGTTTCTCTCGGCGAGTCTTCACTGGTGGTCTCCCTGATCTTGTCTTGACCCCATAATTGTCTTGATCTTTTAAGAAATTATTTACAACAGTTTTTGATCTTCCAATTTTTGCAGCTATTTTGGATCCAGTTAGGCCAGACTGCTTGAATGCCACAATTTGACCTATTTCAAACTCAGAAAGATGCTTTCCTTTCGGCATTGTGAAAGTCACAAGATACCAGGAAAATGTGTCATTAATTTTACTTTATCTAACTCAAGAACACCTATTTAGCATGTATTTGTATAATTATGAGTCAGTGGTCGGCATGTCTCATTAAATTTAGGGGAAATATAGAGCGACCTTATACTTTCGTCCAAGCAGAATTGCTGAAATATCACATTTATTACTATAATTTTATTTTTTATCTTTACTACGGGCTCTTTATTGTTTATAAATATTCTTTACGTGTTGTTGAACAATATTCCGAAAGAACAGTTCGTAAAACTAAACGGTTTCGACACAGGATTGTTTTTTCAAGCGACCTTATACTTTCTTCCAGGACCTTACAATTTAGTGAACAAGAGTTAGATTTACTATCTAAAGGTCTGAAATTCGCGGTTAATAATAAACATAAAGATATTCAGCAATTAGTCGGCGAAATAGAGGGAGGTATTAAGTTTCTCTCAAATCCCAACAAAGAATCCATTAGAGAACAATGCACAAAAATTTTATTAAAGAATTGGAACAACAACATCCAGAATGTTTCAGATAAACAAAATTTTAAAATCATTAATTATCTTAAATCTAAAGATTGTTTCTTCTTAAAAAGTGACAAGGGTAACAACACGGTTATTATGAAAAAATCCGACTATTTTGATAGGGTCAATGATCTTATCTCTGAAGGATCATTTGATACCTTAAATGGTGACCCTTTAACTAAACTAACTAAAGAAGTGAAAAAGGTTTTAATTAAGTGCCCTAATACTGTTCCTAAAAATATGGTGCCCTCACTGACCATTGCCAATCCCACTTTACCCAAATTATATGCACTACCCAAGATTCACAAACGTGGGAACAAAATGCGGCCGATCGTATCTAACATAGATTCCCCAACCTATTTGATTTCTAAGTTTTTGGCCAAATTTCTAAAAACTCTAAAACTCTCAGATTTCGATAGTTCGGTTAAAAATAGCATAGAATTCGTCAAAAAATTAAAAAATAAAGTGGTCAAAGACGGTGAGATACTAGTTTCGTTTGACATTGTCTCACTATTTCCCAATGTACCTATTCCTGAAACTCTTAATTTCCTTAAAGACATTCTTCGCAAGAACCAAATCCCTGAAATTAAGATTAATGAATGTATAAGTTTAACAGAACTCTGCGTCAACAACAACATCTTTCAATACAATGGCCAGGTTTATAAAATGAATAGTGGCACTCCCATGGGATATCATGCCTCAGTCCGATAATGGCTGAGATTTACCTCAAAAGTTTCGAGGACATTCTAAAAAACTCTGGTAACTATTTTCCCGACACTTGGTTCCGGTACGTCGATGACATTTTTGCCATTTTCGATACCAATATTTCTGATGTAAATAATTTCGTTCAACACATCAATAGCTTCTTTCCCTCGATCAAGTTTACTTTCGAAATGGAAGAGAATAATAAGCTGCCCTTTTTGGATATTTTAATTATTAGGGATAATAACTCATTATCTTTCGACGTTTTTCGAAAACCAACCAATAAACTAAATTACATTCCCATTGATTCTAGTCACCCCTGGAACCAAAAAGTTTCCACGTTTATCTTTATGATCGATAGAGCCCTCAATCTTCCCCTAAGTAAAACCGCTTTTAAGCACGAAATCTCCTTAATTAAAAATATTGCTATAAAAAACGGTTACAGATCTAGAACTGTTGTAGACCTGTTAAGAAAAAGGAAATTCAAAAAGTTTTTTTCAGACACAACTACCTTACACACCGTTAAAGAAAAGAAAAAAATTATCTCCTTGCCCTATAATAAGTTTTTTATTAAAGGACTTACTTCGATCTTTAAACCACATAACATTTCTTTA
Organism: Rhysida immarginata; assembly: GCA_023313115.1. Classification (NCBI taxonomy): domain Eukaryota; kingdom Metazoa; phylum Arthropoda; class Chilopoda; order Scolopendromorpha; family Scolopendridae; genus Rhysida; species Rhysida immarginata. The sequence goes on from JAHWFO010002960.1 coordinate 3,559, forward strand.
TCTTTTAGCAACCCGAACCAAATAAGATATTTGTTGGATAATCCCAAGGACAAAGTATCACACTTACAGAAGTCTGGAATCTATGAAGCCCACTGTTCCCATTGCCCAATGGTTTACAAAGGTCAAACGAAACGCAGTTTATCAACTAGGTTTAAAGATCACAAAGACCACAGAAGATTCGGGAGAAACAACCTTTCCGCCATAGCAAATCACTCCATCGAGACTGGACATGATTTTTCTATCGATAATTTAAAATTGTTACATTCAATAAATAAACAACACCTACTGGACGCTTTTGAAAGTATGGCCATACAAAAAACCCATAATAATTTACTACTAAATTCAGACTCAGGTCCCATTGGCGACTCAGCATTAATCCAATGGTGGACCCAAATGCCCAATCATTAATTTGTCCCCTTCTGGTGTAATTTCTCTGATTGGCCTAAAACCATGGTCTTTTCGCTATATATATTCAGTTTTTCAGCTTTCAAGTCACATAACAAGTCTCCTGTGGTGAAGTGAAGTTCGTGGCGCTCTACAATTCACCTAAACTTCATCTTGACATTTGCGAGCTTGATGAACTCTTCAGTGGTGACACTCCAGTCGTCCTGGCTGGTGACCTAAATGCCAAACATCCAAGCAGGAACTCCAGAACGCAGAATTACAACGGCATGATTCTCTATAGGTACATACAAGGTAGAGATGATATCATCGCTGCTGGACCTGTGGAGAACACCAACTACTGCGACCACTCCCCTAGTAGTGACGTTTTGGACATCTCGCTCTTGAAGGGTTTCTTCAAACCGTACAATATCTTCACGATTGATGACCTTTCTTCTGACCACAAGCCTGTGGCGTTGAACTTTGACAATGTTGACATAAATTTCCGAGAGGAACTCGTACATTATCAAGACTGGAAGCTCTACAAAGATATTCTTAAGGACTATGGCTACTATCCCGACGTTGCTTACTGTACAGAGGACATCGATCAACTTGTTGATGACATCACCAGATGTATTAACAGTGCCATAGAAGCTAGTAAGTATCCATCAGAGAATAAACCTTCTCATCGAATCCAACTCACTCCTGGAATCCAACGCCTAATTGCTGAAAGAAACAAGACCCGTAGACTATGGCAACGCTATGGCAACGCTATGACAACAGGTTAGTGCGAAGAGTTCAAGAGGAGATAAAAGAGCTTCGCGACGCTAGATGGAATGAAAAACTCAAAAGCTTGTCGGCTCGCGACAATTCCATTTGGAGTATGGTCAAAGCTTAACAGAAGAAGAAGAATGTTACGCTTCCTCCACTCCGTACACCACAAGGTGACTATCTGCAAACTGATCAGCACAAGGCCCAAGTCATTGCAGATTCACTGGAAATGCAGTTTGTTACTCCTAGCAACGATAAGCCCGAGAGTCAAATCATGTCTCAGCGTGTGGAAGAAGGTATTGTCAACTTAGATGAAGTCCCACAGCATTTAACGAAGAACAGCATGAAGGCTCCAGGAAGATGCAAGGTGAGTAATAACGCCCTTATAAATCTCCCGAAGAACTTTATTGACTATCTCACTAATATCATTAACGTCTGCTGGAAATTTTCCTACTTCCCTGTGGCTTGGAAGCAATCTATTGTGGTGAGTATCCCCAAGCAGGGGCAAAATCCTGCGATTCCGGCGAGTTACCGACCTATTAGCCTGCTACCCACGATGTCCAAAGTGTTGGAGAAAACGATTCTCGTCAGATTCCAAGACCACTGTCTAGCAAATGACCTTTTTCGGGAAGAGCAGTTTGGCTTTCGTGCTGCCCACTCTTGTCCGATGCAGATATGGAGGCTTGTTGAAGACCTGAGTACCCCCCTGAACCTCTCCAGGTACTGTGGGGTGGTATTTCTCGATGTCAGTAAAGCTTTTGACCAAGTGTGGCATGAGGGCCTTATCTACAAAATGATCAGAGACGGGTTCCCTGCCGATTTGATTTTGTTGGTGAAATCCTTTCTTGACGGCAGATCCTATCAAGCCAAAGTTGGAGAAAATCTTTCCACGCCCCGTGTTGTAATGGCCGGTGTCCCTCAGGGTTCTCTCCTTGGGCCTGTGCTATTTAATTACTTTGTACATGATTTCCCGAAACCGGATAATTGTAATCTGTATTTTTATGCGGATGATACTGCCATTATGACATGGGCACATCAGCCAGCTCACGTTATCACTCGGCTGCAGTGCGCCTTGAAGCAGTTCAAAGACTGGTTTAACTGCTGGAAGTTGAACCTTAACGTCGGAATGTGCAAGGCTTTGTACCTCAATAGGAAGCTCAAGCGTCCCCCAGATTCTCTTGTTCTCTTCAATAAGAAACTGGACTGGGTGGACAACTACAAGTATCTGGGAGTTATCATTGACTCAAGACTCTCATGGAACCAGCATATGTCCTATGCTCTGAACAAAGCGAAGAGGGCTAAGTACAGTATCATAGCTCTCATGGGTCACAACAGCGCCCTCAGCATTGACAACAAGCTACTTCTGTACAAATCGATTATCCGGAACATACTCCTCTATGGCATGCCTGCGTGGGCGACTATCTGTAAAACCAGATGGAGTGAACTACAGTCATTCCAGAATGTTACCCTGAGGACCGCTCAGCTGGACAGAAGGACGGTGAAAAACCAATCCATCCACATTGATTTAAACATGGCCCATATCGGAAAGTTTATACAGGATCTCCTTTTGATTATGATACAGAAGATGAAGACTCACGACAATAAACTTGTGAATGGAATACTGAAGAACTCATTGAATATGAACTGGCATACGAAGTATCGTAAACCGAGGCACGTTCTTGACATCAATTTTGAAGATATTAGCAACGTCTCTTTCCCGGTCTACTGGAAGATGTGATAATCTTCTTTCTCCTTGTATTTTTTATTTCGTTTGTTTTTTGTTTCTGACAATCGTCAATCTTATTTTCTTTTTTGTATAATATGGAAGACCGCTTGGGTTGGTTAGGCTTCTTGACTACCTCAGGGTATTATATTTGGAGTTTATTCTGGTTGGATGAGCTTTGTGAAAGCGCTGCTTTCGTCCCATCCTAACAAATGTACACTTCACTGTTCGATTGTCGATTGTCTTTCAAGTCAGTTCACTCGGTTCCCCCTAGTGTACTGCTTGGTTCCTGCTGAATGATGATAGCCTTGCTGTCGAAAAGCGCTTCCAGGTTCAGGTTGTATTTTTCCTTAATTTTTGTTGTAGTGAAAGAGTTTTTTATTTCTTTTATTATTATTATATAAAGTTACAAGTGTAAATTAAATTAAAAAAAAAAAAAAACCGTTTTCAACAATGAAATTAATATGGGACCATTTTGGTGCTAAACCGAATCCGATGTAAAAAGAATTTTTAAAATCGGTTTATAAATGACGGAAATATCGATGAACATACATAAAAAAAACAAAAACCATACAGACGAATATAGAACCTCCTCCTTTTTGAAGTCGGTTAAAAATTACGTTTTATTGAAACGAATTTGCATTTTTATGACGTGAAATTATGTTTTATTGATGTGAATGTTTCATTTTCAATATGAAACAAGGAATTTTTTTAACGAAACTATATTTTATTAATATGAAAAATTATCAAAAGCTGCAATTACATTTTATTCATCCAAAAAAGCTGCAATTTAATAATATACGAAATAATATATTAATCAACCAAGTAATACATTTTATGATAATATGCAATGTCTTCGATGCTCTTCGTAACTACTTTTCCATCTCCTTCTTTAATATCTTCATTGTATTCCATGTTTAATTTAATGATTTCGGTCGGTCGGTCTAGCGAGCGAGCTAACGGAAATCACGTATTTCGTGATTACTCCCGCTGCAACCCTCAAGTGGTCGGTATTGTGACGTCATCGAACTTCCGCCACCAGGCTTATGTGAAATTCCTTCAACTAGAGTGCCTATAATAAGAGTGTGGCCAACGATGGTGTTATTTTCTATTGGCTAAATGCTTCACGTGATTAAAATCGGCCATTACTTATCCAAGTTACAATAGTCAGGAAGCGCAATTGAATACATTTTTCATAATAAAATTTATTTAACTCTTTCAGAACGTTATAATTAGATATAGAAAAATAAACTAAATGCAACCTAACCTCACACTGGGTTAATTTCCAGAATTTACACATTAATTACAAAAAAAAATAATAAAATGTACACTATAATTTTGGACAGAGGGAGTATTTTATGGAATTATATATTGATTTATAATAATATAAATTGTTTATTGATAAATATTCTAAACTTTGGTTGAATAATCTAAAATATTTTTAATAAAAAAATTAGAAAATAATTTAAATAATAAGTTGAAGTAAAAATGATAAGGACAGGTTTAATATTTCATATAATACTTCATATAAGTCAAAAAAACAATAAAACAATTTAACGAAACAACTAATTTTGAATTTTACATAGTCTATGGGGGTCTTAATTTCATATAAAAATTTTTTTTGTAATCTTTTAATTTACCTTTTTCATTGTTTATGTTTGATTAATGTGTACAGAAGTAGCAAACTGTTATTTAAATACATGCATTATATTTTTTTGTCATTAATAGTTAATTTTAAGAGAATTAAACTAAATAAATTTTTCACTATGATTTTTAGCTAAATCAAGGTAATAAAATTGACATCCAAAAAATAGATAAAATTAAATAAATATCCACAATTAGGTTTAATAAAATAACTATCAAGGTACTTTATTTCCAATTTTTTTTTTAAATAAAATTTTAATATCAAAACTAAGAGCAATGCTAAAATTGCTGTGTTTAGGCATTTTACAAAATAAAGCAAAAAAACTCATGTGTTAATGTGTGTGCAGTCTATTGTACTCAACATTATTATGGCAGATGAATTATTTTTATTTTTTACTCTTCTCCCCTATGTACAATAGGTTATATTTACAAAACTTAGATTCAGATCTTTAAAATAATAAATCTACAGAAGCCGCATTAAAGTCTGAAGTGAAGTTCATAGTTGATTACTTATTAAAATTTACCAAAAAACATTAACCTACTTAAGCCCTAAGATGATTTGTAATAATTCTACTATAAATTTGCACATAAAATAATGGTCTTTCAAGTCTAAACCTTTACATCATGATGCTCCTTATATTAAATATTTATTTTTAACTTCAAAACCAATATATTACTAATTATGAATTTTTTAAAACTTCATGGTCATTATAAACTATTATAAATTAACCTAAAGTTTTTTTATTTATTCAATAAAAATTATAAAATACTCATTTAATTAAAAGTATTACAATGTTATAATACAATCATACTGTTATATTAAAAATATAAGCTTAAACATACATTCTTTTCTTCTTGTTATTCTTCTTACTATTTTTATTATTCATTTCTACATTAATAGTAAATATGTGATTATTTTAATATTTTTTTGAGGTTAATTTATTGTTTTGATTTACAATGTGATTTTATTACATTGTAAGAAGAAAGAAATGAATTTTTACTTTTTTGTGAAATAATTAAAAATTATATAAGTTATAAATTTCTTTAAATTGTAATATTTAATTACATATTCCCGGTCTGAAAATATGGTATACATTTATCATACAAAAAAATAATATTGAAATGTACACCTTAATTTCGGACAGAGGAATTATATATTGATTTATAATAATATAAATTGTTTATTGATAAATATTCTATACTTTGGTTGAAAAATAATTAGAAAATAATTTAAATAATAAGTTGAAGTAAAAATGATTGCATTAGAAAAAAAAAAGAAAATATTCTACACTTCAACAATAAAATTTGAAAATTAAATATCCAATATAAGGACAGGTTTAATATTTCATATAATCCTTCAATTAGTTCAACAAAACAATAAAAAATTTAACGAAAAATCTAATTTTGAATTTTACATACTCTATGGGGTTTTTTAATTTCATGCCATATATCATATAAAAATAAATTTGAAATGTTTTATTTTTCCTTTTTTTTTGTTTATGTTTGATTAATGTCTAGAGAATTAGCAAAATGTTATTTAAATGTTATATTTCTTTGTCATTAATTAGTTTCTACGAAATTAGGTCTCTATATTGTAATTTATTCCTATATAATCTTCGTTTTGCCATACAAGCTTAATCCAAGTTGGATAAAAAATGGCGGCGGGAGCCCGTTGGCCACACTCTTATTATAGGCACTCTACTTCAACCGGTTATAAAGGCACTCTAGTGAGGAGTAGAGAGCCTAGAAAGAGGAGTTGTGCAGAATGCTAACTGGTGGCGTTTTTTGAAAAGAATATACGGGAAAACATTCTTAGTGTAGGCTCAGGAATGCATTCTCAGGAAGGCTTGAAATAAAGTCTTGCAGCGTTTGAATCCGTTTCTATCTTTCTGTTAATCCAAAAAAAAAACATTCAAAAGAGAAATCTATTTAATTTTCTGAGAATCTACTTAAATTTTCTGGGATGCTTATACTTCCAGATAATTAGCATATTTAGTTGAAATGGCTTCGTCTAGTCATTCTCACAACAGTTGTTGTGTGTATGGCTGCAGCTCATAAAATCTTAAAAAGGGCTTCTAATAATCACTTTTTAAATTTAATCTGTAGAAAGAAAAAGAAACCGTGAATTTTTACATCTACTAGTCGGGTTCTAGAATGCACAATTTATGCTTTTGATAACATCTAAAAAAAAATTTCTTCAGCAGTGAGACTTCCTCTCTTTATTTTCAGATAAATGAATTAAAATTTTATTTTTCATTTACTTGTAAGTTAAAATATCAGATAATAAACTTCCTTCCTCTCTGTACTTTCATTTTGATGAATTTTTCCCCTTTAATGGAAAAATTAATTTTAAACTTATCTCTTTCTTTATTAATGAAGTGGATAACTGTACAGATGTGTTTTGTACTTAAAATTTCCAATTTTACATTTCCAAATACCAGAAATATAATTTCTAGCTGTTGAAATGTTTAATAGAATTTTGATTTAATTTTTAATATAAATTATTTTAATCCTTTTCTTAATAAACTATAATTGCTTTATTTCTATTTTATTTCATGGTTGATTAACATTAGTGTTACGTTTAAAAGAAGCTAATAATTCAATTCCTTCTTATTTTTCGCTAAAATCAAATACATTTTAATATATAGATCCTTTCCTTTACTCAAATTAATTTTAGACTTATATCTTTCTTTATTAATGAAGTGGATAACTGCACAGATGAGTTTGTACCTAAAATTTCCAATTTTACATTTACAAACACCAGAAATATAATTTCTAGCTGTTGAAATCTTTAATAAAATTTTGATTTAATTTTTAATATAACATTTTTAAATCCTTTTCTTAA
>JAHWFO010002973.1:0-11374 GCA_023313115.1 Rhysida immarginata
AGTCCGAGTAACAATGTAACCTTCATTGCTTCCATCTTGGATTTTAATAATCAGCAATTTTTCGTTTGTTGGAAACAATGAAGGTTACATTGTTATTCGGACTAAGATGGTCAGGTGACTTTTCCGTGCCAGGGCCTGTCTTTCACGTGGGCTACGAAACGAAACGATCTGACGTCAGAGACATTGTCGTTCGTCTTCGATACTCGCTGGCGGTGTTGGTGAAGTTGCAACGATTAAACGTCTGCATCGTTGATAGCATTGTTGAATCTGCAAACGAAGACAGCAGTCGTCCGTTCGTCGTGAAAACGAACGCATGAATCTTCCAACTGATTTCATCGTTTTTTATTAAGTAAAGGCCCTTTACAGGACCACATTTCTATTCGAAAGAGATTGTCAAAATAAAAATTTAATCTAAAACATATAAATGCCTGCAGCAATTATTCATATTTTGCTGTTTTACAGTGTTTAGACTATAAAATAGTTATGGAAGGACAACGTATAAAAGTAATAATTTGTAGCAAGATTATGTAAAAAGGGTTTTATCAAACCAAGCTTTTATAATGCTTTATTTAGTGGCAACAATAAAGCTTAATTTTGCAACAATAAACAACAGATACATTTACCTCTCGCCATAACGAAATGTCCAATTGTTACAACAATCAATTCGTAGTAATGAGTTAGTACCATTAGAACACGGACCAATGAACCGATTTGAAAATTTTTTTCTTTATCATAAATTGTCATCGATTCTTCATAAGTGTGTCAAATTGTGTCAAAAGTTGGTTTAATATTGATTACAAGATTTGACCTAAACAAACTAACACAGCAAAGTTAATAAAAGCTTTTAAATAAAACTTTATTAACCTCAACACAAATTAGTTTCTGAATTGCACATATTCATTTATAGTTTTCATAAATTGAAGTTTTGAAATACCTTCCAATTTTTAAGTTCTATTGTTTTCTTTTTTGTTGTTTTTTTTAATCCTTCTGCCAGTGTTTTATAGGCAATTTTTGTTGAGTGAATAAAGTTTAATTACTAATTATTATAAAATATTTAAAGGACAACTCTACGCAAAAAATCGATTACAATTTTTTTACAGAATATCGTTCTTTGATATAAATATAACACATTCCCGTTGAAATTTTTAAATTTGGTCCATAATTTCAATATAAGAAACGGCTTTGAAATTGAAAAACGGCGCTTTTGAGTAACGTAGTTTGAGTCAAAGGAGGCCAACGAAAAAGACAGGCCCAGACGTGGAAAAGTCACCTGTCCATAGTAAGAAAGGCACTGACGCGAAAAAGTCACCTGACCAACAATCCAGCCTTCATTGATTTCAACAAATGAAAAAATACTGATTGTTAAAATCCAAGATGGAAACAATGAAAATTGCATTGTTTTTCGGTCTACATTATTATTCGGATTACATTGTTATTCTACATTTGACTCCAACTACGTCACGGCCTCACCCAAATCCCGCTCATTATTTTCATTTTTTCACACATTTAGAGTTCGAATTAAATTTTTTTAAATATGCCACGATGTTATTAATAGGTTAGACTTTCGATTTAAATAAAGTTGTATATGACCGTAGAGTTGTCTCCTTAAACCAAGCAAATTGTCACAAAGCCAATATAAATATTTTAGATTTAGCGATTCAATTATTTCAAGAAATAAATTCCAAAAGTGTTCAGTGTGAAAAAAATAAGGCGATAATGTGTATTGATATATGAATTTTATTTAACAATTTTTTTTCATCTGCACTCTACATTTTATTCAGCTTTTTGCGACTGCGTTTTTTATTTTTCAAAATGCAACTTACAGAATTAAAAATGTTTTTGCAGAAATAAAATTCATTCTATCGAATTAAAAATGCATTTTGCAGAATTAAAAATTGTAATTTGCAAAAAAAAAAAAATGTATATTCCGACATTAAAATTCAGGTTGTAAAATACAATTTTTTGCGAATTCTTAAATGGATTCCTCAAATTTAAAAATGCTGTTTGCAAATTAATAATGCATTTTGCAGCCTTAAAAAATGCATTTTTTTAGAATAATTTTGCCAATTAAAAAATGTAGGTTCTGACATTTAAATTCAGCTTGTGAATTATCTTTTTACGAATCTTCTATATATATAAAGTAGGATGTTTGTGGGTCTGTCTGTGGGTCTGTCTGTCTGTGGGTCTGTTTTTTATACAAATCTACAGTTTTAGTCCGATCTTGATGAAATTTTGCATACATGACCTTCAAAGCATGAGGAAGGCCACTGTCTACTTCAGATTTCGAAAAAATAATAATTATTGATAAAAAATCGATATTCATGGTTATGGCAGGGCATATTAATGAGAAATATCGCATGACCAACAATGCAAGACAAAGTTTTTGCAACAATGGTATCAACACGCAATTCACAAACGCTCTGCACGGACCAACAATATATATCTCATGACCAAAAATGCAAATAAAAGTTTGTGCAACAATAGGTATCAACAATGGTTTCAACACGCAATTCACCAATAACAATGAGCTCAAAATGATGATGCAATGATAAAGCAATCCTTTCCAAGAATTATAACAATGAACATAAAATGATGATGCAATATGGATAAGTTTCAATTTGTAACAATGCATAGAATTCCTGTTATTCAGGCTTTTCTTAGAAAAGAGAGTTCTTAGTACTTAACAATTTCTTGATAATCTTTAAAAATGATCAGTAACTGGAGATAATGGAGAGTTAGCAGACTATTGAGAAAGAGTGGAAAGACGACAGAGGAAGCACTCCTTTAGCTCCGTGATGTATTGAGCAAATGGGAAGCAAGTAAATAGAAGAATCGGCGACTGCTAGACTGCACAAAGTGATGAATGGCCAAGTTTTGCTTCAACACATCGAGAGAAGAGTGGAAATTGCAACAACACTAAGTATACATCTGAGGTAAGATTACGTGAGTAAGAAATTATTTAGACTAGCAGTGGCATCCTTGGAGAGGTCCAGCACCATTGTGAGCCTTTAAAAAGATTTTTTTCAAATTTTCATTAAGAATTTTTACTGTATTAATTCTAAGCATTTTCATGTGTTTATTTTTAAGATATTGCAAAATTTAATTTAATTTTTTGAGATTGTTCTGTTTACATATAAGTGGAATTATCCCGGGCAACGCCGGGTACCTTTGCTAGTTCTTAAATAAATTTCCCAAAATAAAAAAAATGCAGTTTGCAGAATTAAAAATGCAGCTTGTGAAACAAAACATAATTTCCAAAATAAAAACACCTTCTTGTGGAATTTTCAAATCCTACGATTGAAGGGGGGAATTGTGTATAGAAAGAATAAGAAATTGGTAGGAATACTTCTTACCCCATTATGTTAATTTCCATTTTATGATCCCAGTTTTTACCCCGTTGTTTACCCTCAATTTTATCCCTAACAATTAATCTCAAGTTTTAACTCAATTTTATTTCCAAAGCAAATACCCACTTTATTGGCCCCATTTGTTATCTTCTACTATTTAACCTCGCTTTTTGTCATAATTTTTATCTCCCACTATTAATCCCACGTTTTATTTTACATTTTTCTCTGTCCAATTTTTATTTCCAATTTATATTCCCTTTATATTCCAAATTGGCCTATTAAAGTGAAATTAAAAATGGGATAAAAAGGGACTAAAGTAGAAGCTTAAAAAGTCGAGGAGCATTAAAAAGGTAACATCAAAAGGTGGGGATTAAAAAATGAGTAACAAGTATCCTTACCAACTTTTTATTCTTTTTGTCCACCCCCCCCCCCTTTTAATAGCTCATTTTTGCTCAATTGAATTTGAAGGGTTTTTTTTTATTTCGCAAAATACAGTTTTTAAATTTGGAAAAATTTGTTGTTTTTTTTTTTAATTCTGCAAATATTTTATTGCAAATTACATTATTACGTGGCAGAAGAGCGAAGCTACTTATTGTTTTCACAATGTCCGTTCATCCGTCCGTCCCCTTCATTTATTATTTCCGCATTTTTTGAGGTGAAAGGTTGAAATTTGGAATCGGAATGTAGCTTACTATGGCCATGCGCACATACACTATTTAGTTTGGTTTTGATTGGCCCACTGGGGTCGGATTTTCGGGGGCGGAAATTAGAGGGAACCAAAAGGTCTACGCGTATTTATGCATTTAAAGGAGTGAAATTCGGTATGTAGATTCCTCTAAGCAAGATCAACATTACTATGAAGTTTAGGCCAAATTGTCCCAATGGGATGGGAATTGTGAGGGTGGCCGTTACTTGGTCTTTAGAACTATGGCAGCATATGGCATGTCATATATCATTCGATCGGAAATTATGAGAAACAAAAAGAAGATTACACTTTCTAAATTGCTCTTTTACACTTTCTAAATACTATGTTCAAGAAAATCAATTTTTCAATTTAAAACATTGGGGAGGGGGGTTAAAAAGTGAGATAAAAGGGTAAAAATAGATGATCTCAGGGCTTCCGCCACTTTCATATATCTTCCTCGCGAGGATTAACTTTTTGTTTTAGTTTGAAAATACATGTTGTACTTTGCAAAATACATGTTTTATTTCACAAGTTGCGTTTTTAATTTTACAAACAGCATTTTTAAATCTGAAGAATCCATTTAAGAATTCGCAAAAATTTGTATTTTAAAACTTGAATTTTAATGTCGGAATATACATTTTTTATTTTTTTGCAAGTTAGATTTTTTATTCTGCAAAATGCATTTTTAATTCGATAGAATGAAGTTTATTTCTGCAAAATACATTTTGAATTATGTAAGTTGCATTTTGGAAAATGTAAAGTGTGATGGCATGTCGTTTAAAGCTATTGTTTATTGATGGCATGATGTTTGCTCAAGGAAGAAAAACATCATTGTTATCTGTCGATCATTGTTGAGTGTATTTTTTCGGATGAAATGTTGGCAGTTAAGAAAAGAGATATAGTAAATGAGTTATGTTTAAAATGTCGAATTGTAAATAATGAGATTAATAAATTAATGAAGTTAAAAGTTAACTAAAATAGTTCCATATCATTTCGTGAACAACAAACTGGTAGCAGAGATGCGTGGTTATTCCTGCCGTTGATTTCCTGCCGTCAATGCATGCAGTAGAAGCTTGTTAGGCCCGTAGTCCAGAAGCTAGTCATTACGTCTACCAGTGGTTCGACTTGTTCGAGAGCGACAACGAACGATTGAAGTGGAGAATGGAAAGATGGCGGAATTGGAATTGGTCGAATTGAGCCAGTAACAAGTAAAAATTATGCATTATGGAATGTAAGGATGGGAGCACTGTTAAAATCAAAACACCTTTATAATGTCATTGTTGAGGATGAGCCTAAGAAAGTGGAAAGTATTCAATCCAGTTTAGATGAATGGAAGAAATGGTCATTACTGAATGGTAAAGTATATGGAATTATTATTTTGACACTATCTCCGGAAATAGTTATGTCAGTGAGAGGAATTAGTAATGCCAAAGAATTGTGGAATCTGCTAAAAAGGCGCCACGAAGGTGTTGAAAAGCATACACTCACAGCAATATGCGGTTCATATGACCCGCTTGTGAGAGTCCAATGATTCTTCCAATACGACCCATTAAAGAGAGTCTTTGGACACACATGTCAGTAAGAGTTGTTTGACCTGAATTGCCGAGTCGTCATTTTCGGGTCAACTGACTCGATTGTACAAGACTTAAGACTCATTAACGGAATGTTCATTATACGCGTATATACATATTTACACACGCTTGCATACATATTTACACATTTTTACAGCTACTTGCACATTTATATAGCCATATTTACACAATTATATACGTGTATTTACACAATTTACACATGTATACACAAATTAACCCACATGTACAAGTTTAAACGAGTTTACACATATTTATACACATACAAGCAGGGCCGCCGCCAGGGGGGGACAAACGGGACTCTAGTCCGGGGCCCCAACGGAAGGGGGGCCTCGTCAGCCATGCTTGATTTTTTTTATGCTGATGCTGTGCGCGTAGATATATATTCGGACAATTATTCAAGTTACATGTAACAAAAAAAGTTAAAACATTTAGCTTACAACAAAGAACAATACAAGTGGATGTTTAAATGCCCGCATACTCCAAGCAAGTAGACGTTGTCAACGTGCTCGTATCGTGGGAAGCACGCTTGTCAAAGGGGCCCGCCACCGCCGGACGACAGCGGCACGCTTCTCAAAGAAAGAGAGCCAGCCGACGCCGTCGCCGCTGTAAAATGAATATTTCCGTTTCACACAATCAGACGTCGTTCTGTTTCAGGCAACAGCGATATTCTTGTACACTTTCGTGTGGATGTTGACGTGTACGGTGTAGAAAAAGTCCGTCTCCGTAGTTTGATAATTCATTCGCTTGGGCGTTCATTATTGCTTTTAAAGCAGTGATGAGTGGGCACTGGTTTTGTGTGTTCAAGTATAACTAGAGATTCTGGATCACCAGATTTTTTTTTAAACTGAAGTTTCAGCTTGATACAGAACTAGCAAGGTTAGTTGAGATAACATCTTTCTAAGTAAGTTGTTACTTATCCCCACGTTTGAATAACAAACTATAAAGTTATCATTATTTGCCAAACAGATCAAAGTAGAACATACAATGAATCGACACAAGTCTGGTGCTCAAAAGCGACGGGAAAAGAAACAGAGGGAGAAACGGGAAAAAAAATTATAAACCAAAAATGTAATTGTCCAATTTTTTAAACACAGCGATGCTCCTAAACCTAATATCTCTGCTGAATCTGAAGATGTTTCCTTTCCATCAACATCCCGCCAGGAATTGCCACGTGAAGATTTCCGGCCCGCAGACAAAGAACGCGGTTGTGCAACTAGCAGATCTGGAAACGAAACATCTGCAACTCCAACTGAGGTCGAGACAGTAGGACTATCAGCGAAGTTAGGACTAGGAGAGGCAAATGATAATGTTGATGATTTTGTCGAACATAAAAACGAATTTCGCAACTACAGCGATCCTGGGCGATGGCCAGATCACTTGCAAGACCGGGACAGACAGTGCATCGTTTTATGCAAGTTAAAAACTGAAAGTCAGTTAATAGACATGATCAAAAACATGCCTTCAGATTACACTGGAAAAATGTTTTCCAAAAGTCTGTTACACTCCCAGTTGTCCAATAGTCGAGGAGAGTTACTTAGAGATTGGATTGTCTGGAGCAGCTCAAAAAATGTTCTATACTGCATCACGTGCCTTCTCTTTTCTTCTGGTAAAAGTCTGGAACAGCATGTCAGTACTAGCCTTTTGACAAGACGAGAAGGTTTTGATCCAAAAAAACAACAGTGGAGGTTTCTTTACGCAAGGTTACGGAATCACGAAAAAAGTTCCCAGTATAGGAATTCTTACGTGGCTTGGAAAAATCAGTTATTGGTTCTTGTGGTATTGATAGCAGCTTTCAACAGCGAATCTAAACTGAAAGTGACAAGTTCAGTGCCCTATTGCGTAGACTCTTGGATGTTACATTGTTTCTGGCTTCCAGAGGACTCGCATTTCGCGGACAATCTCAAGACATAGGAAACCCTCACAATGGCAACTTTTTGGGGTTACTAGAACTCGTATCTCACTATGATCCTTTGCTGAAACATCACTTGGAGTGCATCAAAAACAAGAAAGAGCATGGTGAAAGAATGCAAACTCCTTATTTGTCATGGCAGACACAAAATGAATTCATTTCTTTATGTGCAAAACATGTTCTAGACAAGATTTTGCTTGAAAGAAGGGAAGCTATTTATTTTTCCATTTTATGTGATGCTACACCTGACGTATCCCATACAGAACAAAATGTTACGATACGTCCATAAAAACGATGAGAACAAATGGTCAATAGAAGAGAGATTTGTAGAGTTCTTCCCGTGCAATCAGAAGACAGGAGAAGAAATTGCAGAAACACTCATTTCACGATTAGACGAACATGGAATTGATCTTGAAGATTGTCGTGGACAGGGTTTTGACAACGGCGCAACCATGTCGGGAAAAGTGAAAGGTGTTCAAGCGCGGATTCTACAAAAGAATGATGCTGCTCATGCTGCTCTATTCTCTCCATGTGCAGCTCACACATTGAATCTGGTCGGGGTAAATGCTGCGTCATGTTGCAGAGATACCGTAACATTCTTTGGAAACGTGAATCGCCTCTACAAATTATTCAGCTCTTGTCCATAAATATGGAATCTCTTGCTGGAATCAACAAGATGCTCGCTGCATTATCTGAGTGACACGCGCTGGTGTTCAAGAGTTGATGCCGTGCGTCCAATTGCTCAGAGGTTGCCTAGCATTCTTCCTGTTCTAGAGAAAGTGATGTCCACGACAAAGTACACAAATGAAATTAGAAGCGAAGCACGTGGACTGAAAACATATTTCTCTTCCTTCACTGCAGTGTTGATGACAGCTTTCTGGCTAAAAGTTTTGACTTGCATCAATGAAAGAAATCTAATACTCCAATCAAAGGCAATCTCACTTGAAATCGTGTCACGTAACATTAAGGATCTCTCAAATGAATTGCAGCAGTTGAGAGATAATTGCCACACGATTTTCACTGAAGCACAGCATGTATCCAAAGAATTAGGAATTCCTACAAAATTGAAGACGGCGCGGCGTTGAGGCAAAAGGCCAAGACGTTTCCGTTCAGATTCCGAAACGTCCCATGATTCCCAAGGCGTCGCGGGTGTCGAGGAATCAGCAGAAGCTAAGTTTACTAGAGAAGTGTTGTATTTGATTTTGGATTCTGTGATTGCGCAGATGAACCATCGGTTCGAAGTTTTGGACAAGATCTGGAAACTATTCAATCCAGTTCTAAATTTTAGAAGTCTGACTTCTGAAGAAATCTCATCCTCTTGTGCTGATTTATTGGTTAAATATCCACGTGATTTTACCAGCCTTTTGAAAGACGAGTTGCTTCACTTGAAGCATGTATACAGTGTGACATTCAACATCAAGGAAGCGTCTGCTTCTGCGTTGTCTGATCCACTTGATCTTTTGAACTCAATTTATTCACTCGGGTTAGAAGGAATATTTAGTGAAGTCTGTATTGCTCTGAGGATTTTTTGTTGTCTTCCTGTGTCGGTGGCTCAAGGAGAACGATCGTTCAGCAAATTGGCTATTATAAAAAACTATTTGCGTTCTACCATGAGCCAAGAAAGATTAAATGGACTGTCAATTATTTCAATTGAACACGAACTTACAGGCAGATAAACTTCAATGAAGTCATACGTGTTTTTGCTAATATGAAAATAAGAAGGTGGTCCTCCTCATCGCAGTAACTTCTTGTCACCAATGTCAGATTAATGCTGTTCAACTTCAAGAAAAACTATTTAGATCTTACTCTAGACATACTGATATAGTAAGTATGTTAGTGTATAAATACAGAATCTTACCATACCATACTGATTGTAGACCATGTAGATAACCCTAATCGTTAGGCTAGTACGTATTAAAAAAATATACCCAGATGTTACTCCTAATCATTGCATTGATATAATTGTACCATTACAAGTAACCCGTTGCATAGGCCTATCTCATTAATGTATTATTTCAATTCCGCCATCTGCTTTCATTGGCTTTCCTACTTGCAGTCAAACTTTTATTTGCGAGAAGGTTCAACTCACCAAGTATGGTATTAGTATTCATAAATGCAGCCAGCATTGTCGCTGTCGGATAAACTACATTTCGGTCATTTTGTATACATATTTCAAGGTTGTTGGCATGTGGGGACCTGGGAAAAGGCATCAGGCACGAGGCAGAGCCCAGAGGGGCCCACACGTACCCAGTTGTCAGGGGCCCAAACATTTCTGGCGGCGGGCCTGATCATGGGAAACAACTAGTTCTAAATCTGGAAAAAAACCACTTGGAGAATTGTTTCCAAAAAAAGTAGTTTTTTGAAAAACAACTAGTTTCTTTTGCCTAGTGCATATGTAGTATAACAGTATGTGTGTAAATGTTACATTCTGCTATAGTTTGTCTGTTTACGTGTACAATTCTAGTTGTTCTCTGACCTTTTTCATCAGGAAGTTTTCCACAATCCCTCCCTTCTCCCCAAAATATTCCTGTTAATCCCTTGAAACTCGTATTTGTGAAATAACTAACATTAAATGGATGCACTCTAACTTCGTTGCTAAATTTGGCCATTCCCACAAAAAAAATCAAGAATGGAAATGCTGAGTTTTACAGAAAATTTGCTTTTCTTTTGTAAGGAGTGAATATTGCCTTGCAAATTTTTACTCTCTCATATTTAATTGACCGTATGTAAAGGAGAAGGACGAGACAAGAACTCTGGAATACAATAAATAATAGATAAGTAATAAAATAAATAAAAATTAATAAATAAAAAGCTGACGTTTTGGATAGAGGATATCCTTCTTGCTTTGACAAAGGATAGTATCTATCCGAAATGTCAGCTTTTTATTTATTTATTTTTATTACTTATCTTTTCCCATATTTAATTAAAATTTTGGTATCCATGTATTTTACAAATTACAGTAGAACCTCACAACATGAGTGCACTATATACGAGTAATTTGCTGTAAGAGCCAAGGCTCATGCGAAATTTTGTCTTGCAGTATGAGCGAGTTTCATACAAGTGACTGCTTGCCAGCTTTGAGCTCGCACATACTCTGTTTGCATTCTTCCTGGAATCTTAATGGAAGGAGAATCTCCTCCCTGCTCCATCGTCTCCCTAGCACACAAATTGTCTTATCTTAATTGTACATGTAACTAAATTAATACCAGGTCTGTAAATATGAAACCGGAATTTGCCCATAGATGGCCCTAGCTGTCA
Organism: Rhysida immarginata; assembly: GCA_023313115.1. NCBI lineage: Eukaryota > Metazoa > Arthropoda > Chilopoda > Scolopendromorpha > Scolopendridae > Rhysida > Rhysida immarginata. The sequence continues at coordinate 10,792 of JAHWFO010002973.1, forward strand.
ATGTATACCGTCAAAACACATCACTGGTGCCATTTTCAACTCACAACAATACAAGTTTCATACAACAGCATAGTTTGTAATAGCGTTGTACATGTCGAAGTTTGTGCCTGGAAACTACGATTTGTGGACAGTAATGATTTTCTGTTACCATTTGAAGAAAACTGCTTTGAGTGGTTTAAAAAAATCAAAAGTGGCGATTTTGACGTGAGAAAGGATGCTCCATGTTTGGTGGGATCAGAAAGGTGTGATCTATCAGGGTTCATTCTAGACTCGAAAAAGGGCAGGGTGCTAAGGGCTAAAAAGGGCACTTAATTTTCAAAAAAGGGTATTATGTTTTCAAAAAAGATTTTTTTCTATTAAAAATGCATAGTTCCTTTTGAAGTTCCATAACTCTTTACAAGATTTTTAGATTTTTCTTTGCGAGCGCATTTTCGGGTATTGGGGCGCGTGATCAGGATCAAAGGGCAGCGGGGTGGCGAGCCCGTAAACCCTGCCTAAAATGAACCCTGGATCTATTATGAGCTGGTGGAACCGTTAATACTGAATGCTACCAACAACAAATGATCAATTTGAGTCAAGCTTT
>JAHWFO010002977.1:0-16515 GCA_023313115.1 Rhysida immarginata
AACTATATTCAAAACCTCATTTTATAAAACACGGCGCACTTATATACAAGTAGATCCCGTTATAAACGATTTCGGTATCCGCGATTTTGGACACACGCGGTTTTCATTTAGTAGCACCATCGATCACCAACATGCGAAAGCTCTTCTATTTTTGTTAGGAGTTGAATCCGTTTTTGAGTGTTCTTTTGTTCCTATCCCTGTGTTTTGTGCACATTTAGCACATCACTGGTTATCTATGAGTGATAAGGTTGCTATACATCAGTTTGGACAAGATCAGCTGAGTTTCTAATATGTAACCCAGTTTCTAAGATTTATTGTTGTTGGACTTAAAATGCAGCCGAAACGTAAAGAAAGTATTATTACCCGAAAATCCTACTCGTTAGAAACTGAGTTGGAGATCCTCGATGAAGATAAAGAAAACGTTACAGCCGACCATCAAGCAATTTTTAACGAAACGTCCTGCCAGTTCGAATGATCCCTTAACATCCAGTCCGAGCTCCTCTTCCAAACTCTCTTCGGGATTTCACCAGCACTATTACAGGAAGGAGACTGTTGGAAACAGCATCAGAATCTTCTGGTACAGATGAACCCAAAGCAATATAAAGTTTAGATTGTGGACACTTCTTTTTCTTGTACGTATACATGTATCTTGAGTTTTATAAAATAAAATAAGGTGCAATTTTAAGACTAAAAAATAGAAAACTGTTGTATTACTAATTCTATACTTCTATAACGCAATTATTTACGTTATATCAGGAAAATAATTAACGCTTATGAGAACAAACTCTATTCTGTACATGTTAAATAGAACCCGTTTAACGCGAATTCGGTATACACGGCAATTTCGCGGAACATATGTATCGCGTATAACGGGATCTACCTGTAGGTTGCTCCACGCCACCCTGGCTCCCCAAACTCGAAACTTTGTAAAAAAAAACTAATCATGTATCATCAATATTTCCAGCCCAAATGTTATAACTTAAGTTCACATCCCCTATCCCGTTCCCCCATTTCACTGCCAACCCACTGCTAACCTATCAGACACAGAGGTCCCGAACCGAGGATAATTTTTGTCACTATAATAACTGGTCTGTTAGGGACATCTTAAAGATATCTTAAAGACGTCCCTTAAAGACCAAGACCAGAATGGAATATTGGGACTTTATTAGAATGTCCTTAAGACATCGGTGCTGAGGATGAAGTCATCAGCACCTATACAGCGAGAACATTTTGCGACGGCTAAGAGTCCTCGCAAGAAAAAGTCCAGACGGCATCACAGCAGAAGGGACGGGTTTGCTGCTTCTTTATCTACTGACTAAGACAGCTGTGGAAGTCACCAGCGCAGCCACTCTTCCTCTTCGGGTCGGGCATGATCCCCAAGACGGAAGGCATCAGAGCCGTCCTCTACATCTGAGAGGCTGAAGTCTTCAATGAAGGTCATCTCACTGACCGTGCGTTCCCTTGGTCCTCATTCAAGCAATCAGTCTTGTCGACGTTCATTGCCCTGCACAGGCCGGACATTCTTCTACTTCAAGAGGTGAAGCTTGCCTCTTCACAATGGTGCTACGATCTTCCCGGCCTTCGCAGCCAATATCCACGTGGACAGTTTTTTATTAATTCTTTTTCATCATTTGGGCAAAGGGTTGCTACCAGAGACAAATGAAAGAAAGAGACTGGCAGTGACCTCCCCTCTAGTGGTGCCTTTGCACCGCCATATAGGGATTGGCAAGAAACAGCTGATCTCCCGAGGCAATGCATGTGAATCAATCTGTTTGGTTTGCTTTGTTTGGTATTAACGGCCTTTTCAACTTCTATGGTCATTTCAGGACAGGGTTATAGGGGCGGCAAATTTTGCCTCGCAAGGGTTCTTTAACGTGTAGCCAGCAAATGACTACACGGGACCAACATCTTTACTTTCCTTCCGAAGGAAGTGCGTGATCTTAGGATTTTCTCCCTGAAAAAATCCTCGTCGTCCTCGGCCGGAGTCGTCCTCAGAGGCGATCACGCAACCACTTAGCTACCGAGGCCGATGTGAAACAATCGCAAACAATTGCTTATTACAATATGTGGATTAATAAATTGATTAATTTATTGAACTGAGAATTATTTCTTCCTTTTCTTTTAATTTAAAATTTTAAAATATTTATCTTTTAAAAATTCGTTAGGCATTGAATCAGCTATTTGGAATCATTAAAAGTATACGTTATCATTAGTTAATGCAATAAAGTTTTTTTTAAAAAAATCAGAAAACAGGCTACGTTTACTCATACTTCCAGAAATCATCTACAAAAACAGCTGAAATTACATTGAGAATATATGCCGCCTTAGGTTTCTGCCAATCGTAACATGGCGAATACTGCACTTCCGCTGGCAACAGTAGCGTTCAGCCAAATAAATAGGGCACTGCCAGCCTCTTTCTTTCATTTGTCTCTGGTTGCTATCATCATTTTTAATCCCTCCATTTTGCAGTCGAATTACATGTATGATTGCGAGTGCAGGGTAATCTGATTGGATATTTCATCACCTGGCATCAAGTTCCGATTGCTTAATGTGTATGCTCCATATGAGGTAGCAGAGAAACGAACCTTTTTCAGTGACATTGACAGTTTTCTTTGTTCATCGTTGCCTGTAGTGATGGCTGGGGACTTTAATTGCCATCCAGACGATGATAACATCTTTTCGTCTGGACATGTGTATCATTTGCGTCAACAGAGTGCATTGTTTGATTTATGGACACGATCTTCAAAGTGCAAACAGCATGGGCCCACCTTCCATAGAGGGCTCACTGTGTCATCAAGGCTGGACTTGTTTCTCGTCGACAATGCATATGTTGGTTCGCCAGGTTTAATGGACGTTATTCCATGCTCATTTTCGAATCATAGTGCCATCATGTGGTCATGGAATCCTCCATTTCCAGCATAACCTACAGGTACTGCCTCACAACTGGTTTTTGAACGTTTCTCTGCTCGATAATGAGGAATACAAGGGAAAGTTCGTTCAATTTGTGGAAAAACATCTCCACACTTTGCCTCTTTCATTAGCTTCGTGGTTAGCATTAAAGACTGAGATCAAACGTTTCTTCCAGAAGATTGGATGCTGCCAGACGTCGTTGTCGACATCTTCTCATGTTGCATGAGATCCTAAGACTCCACAGATGTTCCATCCCGAAGGAGGAGTATAAAGCTGAGATTCGTCAGGTGAAGACAGAGATCAGTGCTCTAATGCTGCCGGCGCTGCACTCAGGGCAAAACTTTCTTGGGCTGCAGACGTCAGGCACATCAGCTGCATTTGCTGAGGAGAGGCAGCATGCCAATAAGAAACGTTTCCATCGTCTAGTGGTGGAAGATGGAGAAGTGGAATCTGACGCCGACATCTTGTCAGCTTTCCGCTGCCATTTCTCAACGTTCTTCAGCAACCCAATTGATCCGACCAACGCTACAAAGCAATGGATTGAGACTCTAAGACCTTTTTCGGAGGATACTGACCTGTTCACCACTCGTCCCTTCTCTGAAGATGAAGTCAAGAAGTTCCTGTCGATGGATGGCCGTCATATGTCCAGTCCGGGGTTGGATGGCATCCCAAATTCATTCTTCAACGTGACATGGAAACGTCTGAGGCCTTTCCTGGTTAGAATCTTCAATTCCATCATACGAGATCGTTCTTCTATCACATCGGATTTTGTTGTGGGGAAGATCATTTTACTCCCCGGATCCAGAACTAGTTACCCAGTGGAGGCCAATAACCCTGCTTAACACGGATTACAAGGACTTCATTGGTGTATTTCAACAACGTCTAAAATTTTACAGATGGGTTCTTTGATCCTGGACAGTCCTGTTCGATACCATCGCGCAGGATAAAAGATAATCTCATCACGATCCGGTGTGTTATGGAAGAAGCACAAGCTCACAAGCAAACTCTTGCTGTGTTGAGTCTCGATCAGGAAAAGGCCTTTGATAAAGTGAACCACGAGTTTCTCTTCCAAGTCTTTTACTAGGTTCATCTTCGGAACTTTGTTATGATTATCTCCGCACTGTATGCTTCTGCCATTTCATGTGTGGCGATTAATGGCTCTATCTCGTCTGCCTTCGATCTGTTAAAAGGTGTCAGCCAGGGGTCCCCCCTCCTGTACATTTTTTACTTGGAGTCATTACTGCAGTATTTAAATCGCTACCCAGATATTCGGGGTTACGATTTCCCAGCTGCGTCTATTAACATCCGTACGCTGGCGCATGCCGACGATGTGGTTTTCTTCGCATCTGATGCATATTCCATGAACATCTATAAAGAAACTTTTGATTGCTTTAGTACTTCGACGGGGAGTTCCATCAACCTCAAGTCTAAAGGCATCGCTATTGGGAAGTGGACGGTCGACGATCTCAGGACTTTCCCAATAATATGGTATGGCCAAATAAAAGCGCTGGACTATGTTTTCTTTTTTACCGGACTTTAACTCTCGTCACTGGCAACAAAGATAAGTGATCTTTAAGTGATAGATAAGTGTTTTTCTCGCCTTGACAAAAGCTTTCGTTTCTCCATCTTGATGTTTGTCAGGGCGAGATTCATTAAAACCTACGTCATGCCTCTTCTAACAATAAAGTGCTTGTTCACCCTGCCATCTCGACAAGATCTACAAAAATGCGCAGAGCAATAGTAAATTGTGTGTGGGGATATGAAAGACTCCCACTCAGATCCGAGTTCTTGTTTATCCTCTTTGATCCGGGTTTAGGGTTGCCAGATATCAAGCGCTACCTCATCGCGGCCAGAATGACTGCTGTGAATCGTTCCTTTCCTTTCCTCTTCCTATGTAGGCCAATTTTATGTTTTTGCATCTGCGTTTATTTTTGAGGTTGAACAGGCTGCCATTTCCTTCGTCGTTGCCAGTGACAATTAATTTAAGATCCGCGGACTTTTTACAACAAAATACAGACTGATTTAGTGACTTTCATTCCCGGACTTAGACAATTAGACCAACAAGACTAGGGTAACTTTCGTCTATCTTGGTTCTTCCAGCAATCCGACCAGGGTGCGATTACTGACGTTTTTCGGTTCCATCCTGAGTATCCGTGGGCAGCCATCTTGAAGGCAATTAAATCTTGGGCCTTTGCGAGAACTGTTTTCAATTTTCAATGGCGTCTGCTGCACCACGGATTTTTCACTCTCCAATGGCTGTTCTTTTGGAGAGTAGTCGGATCTGCTGGTTGCCTGTCTTGTGGGGTCAGTGAATCAATTAGTCACGTTTTGGTTGGTTTGCTAAATCCATTTGGGATCGCCTTAAACAACATTTTTGTTTGACCAGTTTTTCTTACCAGACAGTGCGATTCCTGATGGATGATTCCATCGGTGTTGCGATAAAGCTAGACCCAGGCATCTCTATCGCCTTTTTCAATAAAAAACTGTGGTTGGCTAGGCTCGATAGATCTAATGGGCGACATTTGTCAGCTCAATGGTGTGGAGGAGAGGAGCTGTCCATCTTAGGTCCTTCCTCCATCTTGAATGGCATCGGTTAGGTCCAGTTACATTTAAGAAGCGGTATAAATCATCTAAATGCTTGTGTACGGTCATCGGAGGGGACCACAACAACTATACGTATCTCTTTATGTTCCCCTTGGACCTTGGAGGCCGGTGGGCAAACGGGCCTCTTTCCGAGGCGTTTAATTAAGATTCTTAATGCATGGGCGCTTGGGCACCCTGCTTATGATTATCGTCTAAGGGTGCTCGCTGGAACAACAACATCAGCTCCAACAGCAGAAGATCCGCGACCATCTCGACGACATGGAGAAAACCGCTCGACTCAGCAAAGTGGTGAGCAATTGAAATTGAACTTTATATATATTTATAAAAGGAACTTTGATCTTTCTACTTCGCCCCAGCCTAATGCGAAGGAAGACAAAGAAACGAATCTTCATAGCATAGCAGATATAAAATTACACAAATCACGATACATAAGGAATCGTCGATGCTAACCACCGAGACAATTTGCTAGCCGTCGGAGTCGTCTATTGGGGAAGCCAGAATGTCGAAATCTAAATCTCTAGCCCTCGTCTCATGAAGAATTAGAGGCAGACAGTAAGAACAAGATTTCTAGCCCTCCTGCCAGTAATGCAAGTATTGTAGCTAATAAAGTTTCACTGACATTAATGATTCGAAGGAAATAGTTTCATATAATTCTTGGATGCCTAAAGCCTCTCTTTCCTCTCTCTTCCTGAATTGTGACACTTTTAAAAGCGATCAACGATTTTATCAAAACGCTACTGAGACTGTATATTGTGAATTTTATTTATCACGCATCAGGAGCTCGGAGTCGACGTCCCCTTTATCATCGTCAAAGATCCGCTGCCTCTTTTATATCAATTCAACCCGGGTGGAACAAGGGAACCTCGTCGCAACCCATGCGATATACTCTCAGCCGGTAACGTCGTCTGGGCCCAAATCGGCTTACCGCGCTTGGTGAGCGGCGTCGCGGCGTACAGTATCAAATCTCACTCTCTCTGTTAGACTCTTTAACGATATTTGTGTAACGATTATTTAACTGAGATTGATTAATGTAAACAATAGAAGTATGGAGAATGAATAAGTTTCAAAGGCAGCCAGCTTTCCAAATCGAGAAAGTAGTACTACAGGTGTATAAAGTCAGAAGTTTGTATACTGGTATCCTCCTGGGTCAATGAAAATCACTCCTGCGGTTTCCTTATGCAAAAATTCAGAAATCAAAATATTAAGCACTCAAATTTATAGTGGTTACTATAAATATCTTGGACGGGACCTAAATTCAATATGCATTACTATAGGTCACTTAGTACACTACATGATCAAAGGAGTTGGGACACCCTTGTGAACACATGGGGTGTTTCTCCTGGACTGGACTGGGCCCGCTCATCAAGGTGGACGGAAACCTCAATGCTGAAGGCTACAGGACTATTCTGGATAACGGGGTACTTCCAGCGCTGTGGGAACACTTCGGTGACGGGCCGTTCCTCTTCCAGCACCACAATGCGCCTTGCCACAAAGCAAGATCCATATCCGACTAGTTTGACGAGATGCGGGTTGATGAGATCGAACATCTTTGGGACGAATTGGAACGACGTGTGAGATCCAGGATGGTTCGCTCTACATCTATCCAGGAACTGATCACGACGCTCCTGGAGGAATGGAGGTCAATACCTGTGGACACATACCATAAACTTGTGGACAGTATGCCATGTAGGGTGGAGGCATTGATAGCAGCTCGGGGTGGTCCTACACACTACTGACTGAAGCTTTTTGCGGCTTTGCGGTAGAGCAACAGGTGTCCCAACTCCTTTGATCATGTAGTGTATAAGGAGCGTATAAGCATATACGCTTTATAGAAAAGGACAGTTTCATAAATTTATGATACATTTCAAAGAACACCCTTTCAATAAGCAATTAGCTGTATTATCCAAGCCAAAAAACTATGAATCACCATTAATAGTAAAATCAGTACCACTCTAATTAAAAGATATTTAATAGATAATTATACGTTCCAGGTTTCCATAAAAATATGCTCTTAAGCTCCACGGAAATTTTCCAAATAATTTTCTTTATTTAAGAATTTTAATATAGTAATTACTAGTTTCTTTTATCAATTTCTCAGAACAGAAATTTAATTCTACGAGCGCAATCTGTAGGATTTCGAGAATGAGTATTTAGCCAGTTTTAGAATTTAGAATTTATTAGCGTTAATTATGCAAATTTAATAATTTATTCATGTTAGGATTGATTATGGGATCGTAAGTTTAGCATTTTTGAAAGATTTAGAACGGATTCAGAGATGGTAAAGAATTAAATAATAAATAATATTTTAAATGTTTTTTCTCTGCTCGATTTTAAGAAGCCCTTAAACGGTGCCAGAATTGCTGTCAACAGCAAGGGGATTGTCAAGGATTCAGTTTACACCTTATAGAATAGGATTGTTTTGACTTTTGTTCAAGGACCCAAGAGTATTGGCAGAGTTGGAAAGGTGGTTAGGATCGAATTCGAGACGGGATGGAGGAGTGTAACATGTTTTTAAGAACAAAGAGTGAACCTTGAACGATGAAGATGGCCAGATGTGACTAATTGTCACGTGAGTGATAAATTTCAAATAAGTTGAGAAATGTTACCAAGTTCTTGATTGGTTGAAGAATCACCTTTTGGTGATTGTCTAGCGTGTATTCGAACGTTTGATTGGTTAAGGAAACTGGATCTGTTTTGTCAGTAGTTCCAGAGAAAGAATCTTCAGTAGTAGAAGTTTTGATTTTAAGAGAACCGGGTGTGTGGTTCACCTACTCGTATATTTATTATTTTCCAATTCGGCCTCTATCTGAAATTCAAATGAATTCAGATGGGAAATTTTAAATTAGTATTTTTAACTCCTGTTTAAGTTTAGTTTTCCATCACCTTTCACACCATGTAATTCTTGAGTTAGCTCGATGCCGAGGATTCTTTAAGTATATTCCACCTAGCTGAGAACCAGCTCCATAAATTTAATAGTTAGAAAAGTTAATGTTAGTTTGAGAAAGAAAAGCCAGCCCAGAACGGTATAAAAGTTTCATCATGGAAGAAGGAGCCTAGCAGAGAAACCTACCAGCCATTTCTGAAGAGGAGTCCACCCCCCCTCCAGACGTTTCGACGGAGCCAGAGAGCGAGTGCCATCCAAGAGCGGACAGATTCGAGAAGACCCGGTAAAGCCCATTTCCAATTTAATGTCTCAATGGCCATTCTATTCATTCTATTCATATTATTCATGTTTTCCTTATTTCAATTTCTATTCATTTAAAATGGGAACGGAACATTCTTATTCCTAAAATTCTAGTGGGAAAGACAATTACATTTTAGAGTCAAGTTACAACTCAGTTTAATTCTATCACCCCTTTAAGTTGATTGCATCAGTCCGATCATTTTGTTATCTTACATAAAGTCTTGCCATTAGTTATATTATTGCCAGAAAATTGATTATCTAAGTTAAGCTCTGTCAGAGGAACCTATTTCTTTACTGTTAAATCATTTGATACAAAATTCCACAGAACAGTGATTCTATATTTCTATATTTTAATTAGCATTATTAAACAGTTAAGACTTACAAGTCGATTGAGAATATTTTTAGTCTTAGAAAATTGATTGTTAGAATTTCCAAATTCTATTCTTGTCTTAAAGAATTATAATTACATTTATTACCATTATCAGAAGTCAATTCTGATATTCTATCATTTATTTCTGAGATACAAATTATTGGTTCATTACAATTAAATACAAAGTTTTTCCTTTTTACAAATTGAATCATTCTAGAGATATGTAATTGATACATTGGTTTACAGATCATTGATTAAATTTTATTTCTTATTATCTCAACTTCTGTTTATTACAATTGTTGAATGTTCCTAATAAATATTCTATTTTATATGTTAAACACTGCCTCGAGTACTTTGATTTTCTCCTCACTTGGCCGGGCCTGTTTAAGCGGGAAGAAACTAGTTAGTGTGAATGGGATAAACTTTAAATTTATCATAAACACTTCGTGGAAAGTATAATCCACTGGCGCAGTCCTTTTTAAATAATTAATTTTTTTCCTCAAAATTGATGAGGTGAGCACGGTCATGAATTGGACACCAGCTGCAAAATTCAATATTGCAAAAATTAAGCTAACTGGGGACGCACATTTCTATTGTAGGGAAGATGGGGAGATGAGAACGGTAAACACTTATGAGGCATTACGAGAGGCATTGAAGGAAAGATTTGGAAAAGAACCGAAAGGAAAAAGTGAAAGATTGTTTATAGAGTGTAGACAAGGTGGGAAAGAATCAGTACGTCATTATGCGACGTGTTTGCAGAGTCTGGGAAATAAAACCAAGCGAGAAGTAGAAGGTGAAGGGGAACATGCAGAAATAAAACGTGTCTATGCTCAAGAGATTTTGACAGAAAGAATTAAAGAACGTTTCGTTGATGGGTTATTACCACCACTGAGAAGAGTTGTCATGTTTAAGAAACCAGTAACGTTGAAACAAGCAATAGAACAGGCTGAAGAGGAGGAAGAAATTATTAAAAGATGGGGATCAGAGGACTATGCATTAAATGCCGTAGGAAAGGAAACAAAAGGAGAAATAGTCGTTACTGTTAGTGCCGAAACAGAAGAAAGAATTAGTAGGCGTATCGAGGAAAGATTGCGTGAGAAAGATAAAGGAAATAAGCCTAGAGCGCGTCCGATGAATGCAGGTAGACCGAATGAACGTGGCCGTCCCACCGGACAGAAGCAGCCACTCAGTCCGAGAAAGGCTCCAGACACCAACCGAGGGACAGGGGAGTATCGAGCGCGAGAAGAGCGTAGCTGTTACCGCTGTAATTTGCGCGGACATTTAGCTAAAGATTGCCGTAGACCTCCTGTAAACAATTATGAGTGTTACTATTGCCATAAACGGGGTCATACGATTAGATATTGTCGTGAAAGAATGCGTAGAAACAATAGAAACAACACTCGAGAACAACCAGCTAATGAGCGCGAAGGAAAAGAACGAGTTGCTCAGCCAAAAAACGTGCGAGCAGCCCCTCTCCAGGCCGGAGAGGAAAGAGAGCAGTAAGCGATGAGGACGCCCTCCCACTGGCACACATTTCAGCAGAACCCGAAGAATTGATGGTTAAAGGCAAATTAGGGGAAATTGATGTTAAATTCTTAGTGGATAGCGGAGCCAAAGTAACGCTATTAGGCGAAGACATGTTACAAAAAATAATTAAATTAGGGTATAAAGTTACTGAGGTTACAGAACCCGCTATAAATTTGGTTGGGGTTACGGGACACAATTTCCCTACTGAAGGCATATATCTAATTAAATTTAAATTTGGTACAAAAAGATACATGTTAAAATGTTACATTTGGAAAAGAAGGGAAGATATACCTTATCAAGCTATATTGGGAAGAGATTCTTTAAGGAGATATGGTTTTGTTATTGATTTTCAAAGCAATAGTTTACATGCCAAAAAGAATAACATCTTCTTTATGGGAAAAAGGCCAAAGTCGAGAAATCAAAGTGACTCAACTGAAGTCTCTAATATCAGAGAAATTATGGAGACTGTTTCTGTTAAATGTAAGCATAAAATATCCATTCCTCCGCATTCTGAAATTATTTGTGAAGGTCAATTGGCGAATACAGCGTTTAAAAATCGTATTGGGGTACTTGAACCTTAAGATTTTTCTGATCCAGGGTTGTTAGCAGCTAAGGTATTGGTTAAGGTTTCGCAAAATGATACCATTCCTATTCGATTATTGAATTATTCTGGAGAAACGTTAATTTTAGAGGCAAATAAAATTATTGGAAATTTAAATGAGGCAGAAGAGGAAAGGGTGGAATTGAGTACAACTATTGAAGAGGGAAAGGAAGTTAAGATAGATAAAGAAAAATTTCTAAATTTATTCCATTTGGATCATTTAACCCCTGACAAAAGAATACCATTAGAGAACTTGTTACATGAATTTGAAGGAGCATTCTCACATCATGAATGGGACCTGGGATGTTGTAAAATTGAACACCACAAAATTGATACTGGGTCATCCCCCCCTGTAGCTCAACCCCCTTACAGAATTCCTTATTCACAGAGAGGTATCATGAAGGAAATGATAGATAACTTGTTAAAACACCAGGTCATTGAACCCAGCTCTAGCCCCTGGAATGCACCAGCATTGCTAGTTAAGAAAAAGGATGGGTCTTATCGATTCGTTGTAGATTATCGTAAATTGAACAAGGTTACAACTGTTTTCTCGTTCCCTTTACCCAATGTGAATGAAACTTTGAGTCAGCTAGGCAAGGCGAAATATTTCAGTGTATTAGATGCGAAGCAAGGCTATTTTCAACTTGAAATTAGTGATTCCGCCAAAACATCGTTCAGTACCCCGGACGCGAAATTTCAGTTTAAGCGATTGCCTATGGGTTTAAACAATTCACCAGCGCTATGGCAAAGAGCCGCTAATTTCATAGTCAGAGGCTTACAGGGCCGTATTCTTTGTTATTTAGACGATTTCATTACATTTAATGAAACATTTGCTGAACATTTAGACAGTTTAAAGATGTTGTTTATCAGGTTGAAGGAAGCAAATCTCAAGCTTAAACCCCGTAAGTGTCAATTTCTCAATGATGAAGTAAAATTTTTAGGGCATGTCATATCTGAACGTGGCATTGCTCCCGATCCAGAGAAAATCACAGCAGTAAAAAATTTTCCAAGGCCGAAAACCGTTAAAGAAATTCAATCTTTTCTAGGATTGGCAAATTATTACCGCAGGCATGTGAAATCATTCAGTGCCATTGCAAAGCCATTAACTGATTTAACTAAATTAGACACACCTTTTGATTGGTCTGATGATGTAGAGAAAGCATTCCTCACCCTTAAGCAACTCTTAATTACAGCTCCAATTCTAAAAAGTCCTGATTTTTCCAAACCATTTATAGTCGCGACAGATGCGAGCTCATATGCGTTAGGTGCAGTTTTATCACAGCGCTTCGAAGGAAAGGAACATCCTATTGCGTATTGCAGTCGTTTGCTAAAAAAGAGTGAATTAAATTACTCGGTGATCGAAAAAGAATGTTTGGGAGTAGTGTATGCCATTAAGCAATTTCGAGTGTACTTGTATGGAAATAATTTCACGTTGCAAACCGATCATCGTCCTCTTTCCTGGCTGTTTAATCTAAGAGACCCTACTTCGAAACTTGCCCGCTGGGCGTTTGCGTTAGCCGAATATAACTTTGACATTGTGCATAAGCCAGGCATAAAAAACACCAATGCCGATGGCCTCTCAAGAGTTCCAATTTCTGCAATAGCAGAATACGAGCCGCTATTATGTAAACAAGAGATAGCTCGAGAGCAAAACCTAGAGGAAGAGTGGAGAGGGATTAGAGAGTATTTCAAGGGCACGGGCGTGAAGCCCCTCCCCCGTGATTGGCCGGATAGAGAAGAGAACTTTTTCATGGATGAGGAAGACGTATTGTATCACATAAAAAGATCCCAAGATGGAAAGGAGATTTGGGAACAGGTTGTCATTCCGAATAGTTTGAGAAACCACGTGCTGTATTTGTACCACGACATTCCATCCAGTGGTCACATAAGATCCAAGAAAATGCGAGTTAAAATTGATAAACAGTATTATTGGCCAACCATGCGTTCTGATATTCAGAAATATTGTGCTGAATGTGAAAGTTGTCAGCTCCATGCAGCTCGACCCAAGCGCAAAGAACAACCCTTGCAAAGTTTTCCGCCAGTAAAACATCCGTTTTACCGTATTGCCGCCGACATTCTGGGACCAATTACCACTTCTTATGAAGGTTATAAGTATATTTTAGTGGTCACAGACCATTATTCCAGATATACGGAAGCCGTTCCTCTTAGGGACCAAACTGCGAAAACTGTGGCTAAGGCATTAGTCACCAGTGTTTTTAATCGTCATTCTATTCCAATCCAACTATTGACCGACCGAGGATCTAATTTTACCTCTGAACTTTTGCGAGAAGTTTGTAAGATTCTGGGTATCAAAAAACTGTTCACCACAGCGTATCATCCCGCCGGAAACGGAATTGTCGAGCGGATGAACAAAAATCTCATCCAGATGATACGTCATTATGTCGAAAAAAGTCAAAGAGACTGGCCAGAATGGCTGTCGTTCTGTATGTTTGCGTATAACACGAGTCCACATTCTTCTTTAGGCGAAAGCCCCTTTCTGCTATTCTACGGGAGAGATCCCATCCTCCCTGGTGACATCATCACCACGCCAAGAAGACCATATTATGGCATTGACAAGAATTACGAATGCGAAATTGAAGCCCGCATCCGGTATGCGTTCGACTTAGCAGAAAAATTCAGAGAAGAACAGGACAAGAAAAGTAAGGAATACCACGATAAGCGTCATAAGCCTTATTCATTTAAGGTTGACGACCTCGTATATTTAGCAGTCCCACAAATTAAACCAGGGTTAACGAAAAAGCTCCACCCTACTTATGAGGGACCCTATAGGATTATTGACCAGTACTCTCTGGTCAATTTTCTGATCAAACATGTGAAAACCAACAAAACTAAAGTTGTTCATGCAAATCGGATGAAGCCTAAGGTAGGAGACCTGCCACAGGAGCCCCGTCGCCGGGAAAGACGAGCCCGAGCTAAAGAATCCGCACCGCCAGAACCGCAGGTGCCGTCGATTTGTCCCGAGGAAGAAATTTTCCTACCGCCCCCCGCGATGCCCAGAGACGAACCGATCGTGGAGCCTGAGAGGCAGCCACCCGCTCCGGGAGGAAGTAATGAGACCGGGAGAGCAGTAAATGCACCCCCCTCCCATCCGTACATGTTGCGTTCACAAGGAAGCGCACCCGAAATACCATGGGTATTACCGTCCGTACAAGATAAGAGAACAACTGAAGTATTGGAGAGGAACTCCCAGAATGATGACGTCAATGTTGTCTTCGACTCAAGTACAGAAGATGAAGCCGTGGAAAGAGAAGAACGTCCCGTGAATGAAAACATTCGTTCGATGAACGCCGGCGAAGCCTCGGAAGTAGCTGCCCTGATTGACACTCTTTCCACCTCACCAGCTCTTACTCATAAACAATTTAATTCTTCCAACGTGTCTTATCAGCTCCTGATGAGCATGTTTGAGAAAGTTCTAGGGTCTATACATAGTTAAAATGTAATTTGGAGGGTCACTATTTACTTAATCTATGGGCAATAAACATATAATAAATACTACATAATTTCATTTACACTCTCCTGAGAATTTCCAATATCAATTATTCCCATAGAGAATAAAGGTCTATTCTCGATTTTATTCATAAGTTCATCTTATTCTGAGTTCTATGAAGTCTTTATAAATTATTAAAA
This sequence comes from Rhysida immarginata, assembly GCA_023313115.1. Taxonomy (NCBI): domain Eukaryota; kingdom Metazoa; phylum Arthropoda; class Chilopoda; order Scolopendromorpha; family Scolopendridae; genus Rhysida; species Rhysida immarginata. The sequence goes on from JAHWFO010002977.1 coordinate 14,845, forward strand.
TTAAAGGGTTTCTAATGATGTATCATAAAAGGACCTTATTGTTATTTTGGATATCCACAATGATAGAATAATAAATAAGAATTTTCAGTCATACTTTTGACCCATAGTGCCGTATCATTCGGATCATGCTTGTTCAGTTTAATAGTTTAATAAAAAGCCCTAAGTGATCCCTCCTTTCTGAAATAATTCATTTAAAGATCTTTACTTACCATTGAAACCCTAGAAGAACAATTGTTTTAAACATTTATGTCTCTTATTTATTTCATCATAGTCGTTTAAATTTTTCTCTTTATGTCAAGTATAAAGGGGAACAATTTACGTACTCTGTGATTCTAATAAACCAGTGTTTTACAAGTTTGCTCGGTGTAGACCACTACTGATGGTCCTACCAAATGAGTAAATTCTTGGGGAGCCACGTGAAATGATATATTTCTGATGATTTTAAAGTCCCCGTAAAACACCCCTAGTGAGAAGGTTAATTTTATATAATTATTGACATGGTTTCAATTGGATGCCTGTCTATATAATCTTATCCAGACTATAGTGCTAGTATGAAAAGAAAAGCACCCGGACCTAATTCTAGAGCAGATCTGCCAGTTCTTGCCAAATATTTCTTAAGATTAAGGTTAAAGCGGACATTCCCTGTTTTCCGATGGAATTCAAATGAATTCCCCGTGAAACGTAACCATGTAGCAGTGGAAATACTGTGAGTTGTTAAGATTACCCGCCGTTAGAGTAATCCACATAAATTGTGATTACATGGGCCCCAGGTTATGAATTAGAATTTCTTTCTAGTCCAGTATCAAATATTGTATGCTGTGTGATGAAGAGGCCTCCCTGTTAATAAATGTAAAGAAAAATTAGTCCCACCCGACATGCGCGCCTTTTGAATTAAGTGCGGACTGAAGTCGTTGTAGGAGAGATGACTTTGGAAGTCGCCCCTCCTCAACCCTCGTTATAGTGAAAGAGAGAAGAGCGAGCTACCCCGTTCTGACGAAATATGAGCTTATAGGTTGGAGTGGAACTCGAGCCACCCCCTCCTGGAGTTCATCAGTCAAGTCTGATGTATATTCATTCTAATCACTCGTTATAACAATTCTATATTTATCTTCTAAACAGTTAATGTCAAGTTTTTCTCTCGAAACACTCTAATGATTATTCTTATGAAAGGATTCCTGCAGATTGAAAGGAAACATCCAGTTAAATGAAAATTACTTTTCTAAGGAATTACATTATGTCCAAAGCCATAATTTCCCTCCCTTTCTCAGGGAGCCCGCAAGGAGAAATTTAAGTATAAAGTATGAAATTACTTGTTACGTTGTTACTTTCAAAAAACAGCATCAAGTCGAAATTTTAAAACACTCATTTTCTTAAACCCTTTTCATTCTAAAGATTATTAAAAACATAAACATATGATTAATTATTATAATTCTTGTTTTTAATCTTGTCCATAATTCCATCACCGAAACATAATGGTTTCAATGTTTCTTCAAATCCATTTCAAAGTCAGGTTTTCTTTCTACAGAACAACCCAAAAGACAAAGGAAATTATATAAATTTCGAATCGCTGTTCATTAACTTCTAATTTCTCATCCAATTAAGAAATATAAATGATCACTTACCTCTTGTCAAAGCTGTAGAGAACGAAAGTGTTCAGTGGAGAAAGTTGAA
>JAHWFO010002985.1:0-10154 GCA_023313115.1 Rhysida immarginata
TTCCTGTCTTTCGGATTTTTCTTAGAATGAATAGTCCCATCGCTCTATATTGTAGTGGATTGAGTTATTATTTAACCAATTTGGAGGTTTTATTTAGCTTTTTGAGGTTGCTCTGTTTACCTACAAGCGTAATTATCCCGGGCAACGCCGGGTCCTTTGCTAGTCTTCTAGCTAAGTTACCCGGCGTAGCCCAGGATAAATACACTTGTAGGTAAATAGACAATCTCAAAAAATTAAATTATAACTCTCAATTGGTTAAATAATATCCAAATCAATACAACACAGCAGAAGGACAATCCATTCTACAAAAAAAACAAAAAAAAAACGAAAAACAGGAATTCTAGGTGATATACCGGGACTTTATCTAAACTCTTTTTGACTTGCCTCACTACTGCGGAGCATCATCAGATACTTTAGACTCAATTTTTTCTTGCCCTTGACGTAGAAGCTCTTATACCCTCTTGATCTATTCGAATTTCCCGTTCTTCAGATGTTTCAAATGCCCGTTTAGCTTTTTCTGTTTTAGTTGCAGAGTTTCTCTGACCAATACTCGTTCTTTCTCTTTCCTTTCCAGACACATAAATTTTTGCCATTCGTCTGGACATTTGATAGAGAGCTCCAGGGAGACACGTTATAAATGTTCTGTCACTGCATCATCACTTTATGCTCATTATCTTGGAAACGAACGTTCAGTCATCGCATTATCAGCATCTCAGTTTCCAAAATATACACATTCCCACAGAATACAGGGTGTTTCAAAATTATGTACAATAAATTATGGGACATATTCTTCAGGTCAAAAGAACACGAAAATGTTGTATAGCACTTTGTCTGGAAACGATTTATTTACGCGATACAGCCAACTAAACCCGTGGCTCCAAATTACAGGAATTGTTCAAAGTGCCCGCCACCAGCTCGCACGCACGCTTCGGCTCGTTGCATGAGCGACCGTCTGATGTCATGGAAGAGTTCGTCGCCAGCATTACGAACGGTTTGGCATGCATTTTCAATTCGTTGTCGCAGATCCATAATGTTAGGAACTTCTGTGCTGTAGATGACCGTTTTCACATGACCCCACAGAAAAAAGTCCAAGGGATTAAGGTTCAGTGCCTGAACCAGTTGCAGGTGGTATGGATGCAAAAGCTGACGGTGAAGAATGCGCCAAACAGATGAGTGCGGAATGTGTACCATGGAAGAAATACGACGGGTGCTTGTCTGTGGTTCATCATGTATGATGTCAATTATCACATCCTCCTCATCCGGAGAATGTGCTACACGTCACCCTTGTCCTGTTTGACGGCCAAAGGAACCACGCTCCCTCAAATGTCTGTCGACAGATACAAATGTTCGGTTATTTGGCAAACGTCTATTCGGAAAGCGTTCTTGGTAGAGTCTTCTTGCTTCCACAGCATTTCCGTCCGCAAGACCATACATTAGGTGCATGTCAGTGTATTCTGCACTGGAATACGTGTACATGACCTTTTTTTACGTAAATCGTAATGCGTATGTCAAAGCACGCAAACGTTCTGAAATTGATATTCCTAGCGGATGTACAGTAGTGAAACTACAGTAATGGAAACAACCGTACACAACTAATGGAACAACCGTAAAGTAGGTTTAAATGGAACAAACCACTCAACCTAGTGTTGGGTCGAAACGCTGGAACTGCTAAAATATCGTCCGCTAACTACCGTGCTTCCCTACTGTATGATATTGGATTACTCGCAAACAAATCGTTTCCAGAAAAAGTGCTATAGAACATTTTCGTCTTCTTTTGACCTGAAGAATATGTCACTAAATTTATTGTACATAATTTTGAAACACCCTGTATAGATTGATTTTAACCTTTTCTAAGATTTTTAATATAAAGTGGACTATTTCCCTAAAATTAATTTCAAATATCCTGCTTCTAATCTCTCTTGCGCTTATTTCTAAATTATCAAACGGGCCGCATGGAATCCGGTAGCGAGCCGAAAAGAAACCGGAAGCGACCCGCGGGCCTTAGTTTGCCCATCACTGACCTAAACATTTTCTCGACGTTAGCGAGCTCGATGAACTTTCTCATCCAGTTGGCCTTGGGCTTGAGTCCACTTGGTCGTGGATTCGAATCCCGCCGTGGGCATGGATGTTTGTGTTTGTCCCAGGCTGCGTGCAGATATAATTTGTATATAAAGGCGCAAAATGACCTTAGTAGTCGACGCCAAAAATTCTAATAAACCAAAACAAACCAAAAATTCTGACACAAGCACAGACCGGTAACAGAATGGCGTGCAGTCTGCAACATCTGTAGTGGTATAATCAGGAGGAAAATGCGTTTCAGAAAGGCATTGTCACAGGAGACGAGTCTTACGTCTTGCACTTCACACCTGAGCCTAAAACTTCCAAATTCTCCGGTTCGGAAAATATTCAAAGTTTCTCCTTCACCTCGGAAGATGATGCTTAGTTTTTTTGGGATATGCAAGTCATCCTCGCAGCGTTCCTAACTCGTGGGTATTATACGGGATAAGCGACCAGAAAGAGGAAACAATGTTCGACTTCATGACAACGTACTTACGCATGTGGACATCGTCGCCCAAGCAAAACAGGTCCGTTTCGGTTGGGAGGTTTTGGACCATCCAGCCTACAGTCCGGACTTAGCGCCCTTTGTTCCCATGAAGAGATTTGTCCGGCCACCCAGGTCGCTGATCTCAACCCTTCTGATTTTTGGTTATGGGGATATTTGAAAAGCCTTCTGTATCAAGCACATGTTCCTGGCCTCTCAACCTTAAAGGATCAAATAACGTTACATACGTATCAGACTAATTAATGCAGATATGCTGCGAGCTGCCGTAGAAATTGTCGTGTACCGCATGCAGCTATTGGAACAGCACACTGGTGGTCATATTGAAACACATTTGGAATTAAAAATAAAACATTGTTTATTGTTGTTACTAAAGTTGGTTTGTACGGTATTTGTTCATTTGACAATTAGGTATTCATTGTTTTCTTGAAATAAGCGCCCCCTATGGCGACTTTTGGTACTATTTTTTTTTTTTTTTTTTTGCAGAAATCGAAACTGCATGTTCCACTAAGTATATACACCATTTGTCCCGCTAGCGAGCTCTGAACACCTCACGTTATTTCTTGCCCACCCGGTACATGTATTATGACATGTTATAATGCTGTCAAAAAACGTTTTCAGAATCCTCTGCAAAAGAGATAAAATTCAAGAAATTACAGCTTAAAGATGTCATAAAGAGATAAAGGAATTGTATAATGAAGATAGAGACATTAATGATGGTAGATGGAAAGGGTGAAACAGCAAATGTTAAGTAGAATTCGCAAGGAAATTATTTAGATGCATTTAAAGGAAAACTCTTCTTTATGTTTGATAATTCCATTGCATAAGCTATGTGCTATACAGAGAGCTGGCTGCATTTCAAGCAATGAAAAACCATAACATAAGAGGAGGGGTAAAATAAAATGTGCTTAAAAAAAGAAACTAAGAATATATAGTGAGGAAGAAGAGAAAGAGGTGATATAAAGATAAGACCAATGATAAATAAATAAGAAAGAGAATGGAAAACATAAAGCCAGTGTGTAATAAAAAAAAAACACCGCGAGGAATGTAAACTAATTTTTGCGACAGAAGAGTAACACTGCAGAAGAAGAGAGAGGAATATACAGACGGAAAAAAAGCAAATTTGTGGAGAAGTTTTAGGAGTAGGAAATTGGGCAACGAAGCAGAATTAAAGAAAGGAAATAACATGTTTACTGTGTCATATATTGCACCTGAAAGTACAAAAAATGCTATTAGGAGAATCGCTTATTTTTTTGCCTTTAGGTTTATAGTGATGTGTCAGGAAAAATTTATATTAGCGTCTACAGAAAAACAAAGCAGACAATTTAAATAATAAGAATATATTACAAATATTCCGAACACTCTAGGTCAGTGTTTCCCAACCTTTTTTGTGCTATGCCCCACCTAAACCTTTCTCAAAGTCTTATGAGACCCCCCCCACCCCAAATATAAGTTTTTCAATGTTCATTGAAGAAACATGAATGACAGTTTTTGGAAATTATTGAGCAAACACAGTAACATAGATTTTGAATTGCCCCCCTTAACAATCGAATTGCCCCCCGGTTGGGAAACACTGCTCTAGGTGATAATGTTCACCCAATAAAGGAGTTTTTGGTAGATACAGGGTAATTCTGAAAAAGTGTGTATAACTGTAAGCAATGACAGTGGTGACAGAATGAACATTTCTTTTAATACATTGTTCAGGAGCTATCACGTTTTATGTTTGTTGCTTGAATTATCACGTTTCTGCGGACGATTCCACTGTTTATTGCGCGTGCATTGCTACAGTTACTGCACTGAGATCGCTGCTACTCACCAGCGGAAAATGGAACATTACAGTTGGTCAGAACTTGCGGACATGCATATGATTTACGGAGAAGCACGTGGAAGGGATGGTGTTGCGCAAAGACTCTATCAAGAGCGCTTTCCAAATCGCAGGATTCCAGGAAGAGGTATGTTCGTCCGCCTTCATCAGCGTACCCGAAACACAGGGTCTTTGGATGTTCGTAAGCCTACATCAGGCCGACCTCCATATGTTCGTATAGACGACTTGGAGGAAGATGTGTTGCAGCGTTTTGAAGCCAAGCCATCGACGACCACTCCAGCAGTTGCGCTGCTACTGGAACTAGTCAAACGACTGTATGGAAGATTGTCCGTGGAAGGCTGTTGCGCCCTTTCCGGTGTCAAAAGGTGCAAGCTTTGTGTCCTACAGATATCCCCGCTCGTGTTGCCTTTACCACATGGTTCCTGCAGCAGAATGCTCGTGATCCTGACTGGTCCAAACACGTACTGTTCACTGATGAAGCTAATTTCACCCGTGAGGGTGTGTACAACACCCACAACAATCATGTCTGGGCAGACATTAATCCTCATGCAACACGAACTCGAGGGTATCAGCATCGCTTCAAAGTGCGCGTGTGGGCTGAGGTCAATTCAGGAAGGTAGCCGGCTCGCTACGGGTAGGTGGGCTAGCCTAGCCCTTTTTCCTGAACGCGTTCACTAGGCTACGCTAGCTCCGCCCCTCTGTAGCCGGCTAGGTTTTTAAGCGAGCTTCTCAAAAGTTGGCTTCTTTGGTCATTTTCAAGATGACTGCACCCACTGAAGCAAACGGTCATAAAATTATGATCGAAACACGAGTCATTGTCAACAGACATGAATTTATTTTATACAGCAGCGACGAGATATTTACGGCTAAGTCAAGGGGAGATTGTAGTATTGAATATTTTCTTACTTGATATGTTTAACTTTATTTTGAGATAATTAACTTGTCGTTGATTTTATTACTGAACTAATGAACAATTACAGCTTGCAACAGAAATTAATCAAAATAAAGCAGAAATTTTTTATTCTTTCCCATTTTTTCACCTTTTTCTTCTTTCCTTCATTGTTTCTCTTCGATTTCGATCTTCGATGGCTAGGCCCTTGTCTAGCAGTGGGCCTAGATCGTTCAAATTCGCTACGGCTAGATCGCAGCGTATCATGTGACGGCCAGGAGACGATACCTCTAACCATAGCGATCCGGCTACTTTCCTGAATTTACCTCTGGTGTCATTGAAAATCATCTACTGGGCCCATACACCATTGCTAATCACCCGACGGTTAAACATCGACGTGATTAAATGTCGGTGTTTAACCGTCAAGTGATGAATTATCGGGTGATTAAGAATGTGTCTAAAAAGTCCGACCGGTCGTCAACAGGTTACGTGGTACGATCGGCGGCCGTTTGCTTCCGTTTGCTCGTTCATGGACAGCGCGGTCGTGAGCATTTTCCTTTAAAATGCCATCGCAGCAAGGTTCCTCATCATATTTCACTATCTTCTTTCTCCAAAATATATTTATTACGTATCGGGCACTCGAACACTTGAGTTTTCTAATTTCTTCCGCCATTTTGATTCTACTCACCGAGGCAGCCAACCGCGACCGGCGTTGGACTCCGGTCGCGCTAATTACGACCAGCGTTGGATTCCGATCGCAATTAGTGCGACCGGTCGCGTTATGAAAACGCTCATCGCGACCAGTCGTTACTTTATGAATCGAGGGTCGTCCGATTCGGGCGAAAATATAAAATGAATAAAGCCAGTTACGTATGCCTGCATCGTTCCCGCGTCGATCGGACATGGTCGAAATTTCGAGTCAGTCACCAGTGGCTCCAAAACGGCCTTTTAGCGTCGCGACCGGTCGGACTTTTTAGACATACCCTAAGTGTCCGTACACCCATGAGGTACATGCTGTCACGGTCAGAAATCTGGCACAGTGGAATTTTAATTAATAAGACACTCATTGTAGTAGCGTACGAGTAAATTTAAAAATTAGATTTATTTGAACACTAAACGTAAATAAATAAAACATTATCTTAAGAAAGAGAACTAGGAAAATGAAAGCTTTGGAATTGTAAAAATAATTGCCCAAAAATAAAATACAATAGCATCCTTTATTTCAAAGGGTAACAAAATAAATCCAAAGACTGGATTCCAACGTGCAGCAAAATGTGATTAATTAATTACAACGACGCTACAATTTGTAGGCACGTTTCAAGCATAAATTTTCCGAACCCAACTATTGAGAAGCTGAGCGCTAAACTGCTCGATAATACCGTTACGAGAAGAGAAGCTTATTCTACAGAATAAAAATAGTTCAAAAATAATTATCAACTACTTATGCTATTGACAATTCATCCTTTTCCTGAAAGGGTAACAATGGCCACTCATGGGCAACGTGCGATAACATAATTCCTGTAAGCATTACAATTACAATAAGCTATATACGCACCAAAAAGGATAAATATTTAGAACGTTATATCCAACAAAAAAACTTGGCTTGAAAGATATACAGACCACAAAGAATTAAAGGTAAACTCTAAATCTTGTTTCAAAAATGGACGTCGGCTTAACAAAGAAACCTTAAGCCTAGAAAAATAGCACACTCAATTATTTAGTTAAGCGATACAGTCTGTGCGCTCTAAAAGTTCGTGTTCCAATGTTCTTCGCATTAGACCACCTGCGTTTCAAAAACTCTAGCTGGAATAGTGCATCTCACTATGTGACTCGCACCACGTAGCGTTGATAATAAGAGAGTCCAAAAAGTCTGAATTAAAATTTAACATGACTAATTCATTGAATGGAGATTAGCTAATAGCTTCAAACACCATAACCAGGTAAAGACTTTTTCTAATACTAGAAAGTAAAGAAAACGAAGAACACTAGTTAAAATGACAAACGTTACTCCGTAAATGTTCACAAAAACTTTAATGGGAGAAATAACACCAACGGAGTCAGAGTTGCCATGCTAAAAAAAACATGCTTAAGGCCAAAAACCCCAGGAGAATTCACACTGACAAACACAATTGAATAACTCGTATTTCTCGATAATTTAACGGCGCGAAATAGCTGCCGCCTCTTTCAATTGCTCTCCCAACTCCGTCCCGTAAATTGGTTGGTCCGATTTGGATGATTTTTTTTGTTTTGTTTGTTTTTTTATGCTGAACAAGTTTGCAATTGGGTTTTTTTCTCTATCCCTTACAGTTTTTGAGATAAATTTTGAATGTGTCCTAATTTGCATATTTGGGATGATGAAAAGTGCACCGTGGGATAGGCCACCCACAACTTCCTATTCATTGGATTCATCAAAATTGACATATCTGCTTCGGTTCAAAAAATAAAAGGGGGGTTCAGACTTTTGTATTCACCCTGTATAAGAAATACTGACATTTCATTTTGAATTTTAAACTTACTTCAAATCGGTCTTTGTATTTCTGGAGCTATTTGGATAAGTATTCTCCTTGGTGTTTGTTCAGGTAGTCGATGAACGAAAACCGTCGGTATCGCGTCCGTCTTTAGGAGACGAGGACGGCGGCCTTCTTCGCTTCTTGCGGCCCGTAACAATTCTCCCTTGAAATCTCTCTCATAACAAGATTCATTAAAATGATCCGAAAATATCCTGACTATTTCATTTACTGGACAATTTTCCCTGTTAATATTATGCAACCATTGCTTCGACAGTTGTTGATTTTTTAGCTGCAAGTTTTGTTTGTCATAGACCTATTACTACAGCCACAAGCAATGCAGGTAAACCACGTTATTTCTTAAAGCTGGATCGCCTGTTGCAGCTGCGTGTTCTCATCTATAGTTGGCCTTGTTTTGCGCAGGTCATATCTGATGTCACATAATTCCCGTGTTCCTTTGCGCATTCGGGGAAAGATGGCAGCCTCCATGAGCTATAATTTGTCGTCTAAAATGCTGTTTATTAATAAATAAAGGTAGATATTGAGTTTTTTCCACGCGGACTAGTGTTTTTAGACTTAGATGTATAAAATATCAAAAAAAATTTTTTGACTAAAGGTTCACTTTAACTTAAAATCGTTTCTAATTTGAATTTATCAGTGCCTACTTTTTCCAGTCGATCAATATGACTACCGATCTGCATTAATCCATTCTAATATGCATTTATGGAGGGCTCATATGGACTCAAATGAATTGAATGCATAAATATATGTGCTTTCGCGCACTCCAAGCCTATAATTATCACTAGAAGGCAGGCATCAATACAGAGGACCAATGTATATGAGTTGCGACAACTATTTACATGGGCGCCATTTTGTAGCCAAGCCGCTCTCAAATGATTGGCTACAACATGGCGGTCAAAATCGGCACCTGAGTTGTCGCAACTCTTATAATCTTACTAGAAGCGAACCCACCCGATTGTATAATCGGAAAATAACCCATTGTTAGATTTTTTCTTTGTTGTGACAACGTCCACCGTCGCCGATTTTATATAAATGATATATTGAGGAACTCTACAGAGGATTAAAGCTCTATATACACTATATGATCAAAAATATCCGGACACCCCTCACAGATCATCGATTGGCCCAATGTCACATGATAATGACTTGCACATCATTTAAATAGCTTCCCACACCTTCAGACACAACTCTGCTTGGACATTGGCAAGAATGGGTCGTTCGGCAGAGCGCAGTGAGTTCCAACGTGGAACCATCGTTGGATGTCACCTATGCGGCAAGTCCGTGCGTGACATTTCCAGCCTTCTTCAGATACTCAAGTCAACAGTAGGCGATGGCATTATGAAATGGAAGACCCGGGGATCAACAACAGTTCGACAACGAACCGGTAGACCCAAGAAACTAACGGACAGAGACCGTCGAGTGCTTCGTCGTGTCACCCGCAGCAACCGGAAGTCCTCGGCGGAAAAAATTGCCACAGAGTTTCGAAACGCCTCTGCAAACGATGCCAGTACCGTGACAATTCGTCGGGAACTGCACACGATGGGATTCCATGGCCGTGCTGCTGCCCACAAGCCCCACATCAGCAGGGTCGACGCCAAGCGACGTCTGGAGTGGTGCAAAGCCCACAGAAACTGGACAATGGACCAATGGAAACGTGTAATGTGGACAGACGAATCTCGCTACACACTCTGGCAATCCGATGGACGAGTTTGGGTTTGGCGCATACCTGGAGAACGCTTCTTACCTGAGTGCACAAAGCCCACAGTCAAGTTCGGAGGAGGAGGAGTCACGGTGTGGGGCTCATTTTCACGGTACGGACTGGGCCAGCTCGTTCCTGTGCAAGGAATCATGAACTCCGACCGTTATCTGAATGTTTTGGACAACTGTGCACTTCCAACGTTGTGGCAATTTTTCGGAAACGGGCCGTTTCTCTACCAACACGACAATGCTCCGTGCCACAAAGCGAGGCGTGTACAGCAGTGGTTTGCGGACTCAGGGGTCGAAGAAATGGGTTGGCCGGCACAAAGTCCCGACCTCAATCCTATAGAGAGTCTGTGGGATGAATTGGAAAGACGCTTGCGGGCCAGATCACATCGGCCAACTTCTCTACCTGAACTGATTCTCGCTCTTCGGGAGGAATGGAGGAACATTCCGGAAAGTACCTACCAACATTTGGTGGAAAGTCTTCCCCGAAGGGTGGAAGCTGTGATTCGGGCAAAGGGATGTGCAACGCCCTATTGATTTCCATGAAATCGTGGCTAGAGCGCAAACGTGCATGTGTCCGGATATTTGTGATCATATAGTGTATATAGTATGATCAATAGGTGCATGTAAATATGCACATATCACATC
>JAHWFO010002990.1:0-13171 GCA_023313115.1 Rhysida immarginata
CTTGCTGTTGACAGCAATTCTGGCACCGTTTAAGGGCTTCTTAAAATTGAGCAGAGAAAAAACTTTTAAAATATTATTTATTATTTAATTCTTTACTATCTCTGAATCCGTTCTAAATCTTTCAAAAATGCTAAACTTACGATCCCATGAACAATCCTAACATGAATAAATTATTAAATTTGCATAATTAACGTTAATAAATTCTTAATTCTAAAACTGGCTAAATACTAATTCTCGAAATCCTACAATATACCTCCCCTCGCAAGAAAAGCCTCGCTCCGAGGCGGTATCGTTACCTGAAATCCTCTGGGCAGGGGTCTTGCATCTTTGCAGCATCTTCCACTGATGAAGCGGGACAGATCGAGTCAACGCCGGCAAGCCCAACTTATTACGCTTTTGACTTTATTAGGAATTTAACTTTTAGAAGCTAGTTTAGATTTTTTTTTACTATTTTTTTGCATATAATATAATTTTTGTTAATTGTATTTCTTTCTATCTCTATTGCTAAACACTCGCGCATTTCTTTTGTTTTTATTGTTTAAGTGACGTTGTATTGAACGGCTCGTTTTCCTAGAGTAACTGTCTATCTTCATTTCTGTGAACTCGGATAGCCTGTCGCGCGCGCATGTTATTTAAATTTTTTGGTTTTCGTAAGTTTCTTAAAAAATTAATATAGCTAGCTTGGTCAGATTCAGCTCGATCTCCGGTGAAGCAACACCGATTCTTCTGCCACCTCTTGGGTTTAGAGATGGCTATTCCTTTGGAAAACCTTTTTTTTTTTTTTTACTCGTCCAGTCATCCAATCTTTGATTAAGATTTTACCGGTCTGACTCCGGTTCGCCTTCGAGACTTTGCTGTTAGTAATCCTTCAGTATGAAGTTGATTGTCGTTTGTTGGCGGTTTTTCCATTCTTTTCTGTACCTATGATTGGTTGAGCATCAATTATACATTGGATCGTCTAGCGATTTCAATTTAACGGACTTAGGCAAAGTCTTTCCCGTCCAAGATAAGATGTGTTTATCTGGATTTCTACAATAATGCTTTCCCGTCGCTGTATCAAGGTCGCTTTGCTTGTTCGTCATAAGACTTGGGTTTACGTGTGAATTGTCATCATGCAGTTCGATTGCCTACAAAAAATAAACCCTTCTGAAAAGTTCTTTCTGCTATGTTAAGACCTTTTAGCCGAATTTAAACGAAGTTTTTACTGTTTTTTTTTTTCTAAACCTTAATTTTAGCTTATGAATGTTTGAAGATTTCAGTTCCTTATTTGTGTTGTTATCAGACTTTCCAAATGACAGTTTATAATACTTTGTAGTACGATATCATCTATCTATTATTCTTGTTTTCTTTTCAGGACCTCATCCATGTTGTCTCCGCCTTCCCTCACCAGTACCTTTTGTTGCGTGTATGCATTCGTCGGTCCGTCTTGTCCTCCCTTTCCCGTATTTACCCTTCCGTTACTGTTCTCTTCGTCCTTACATTAGCGTAAGTTTTGTTATTCGTCCTTATGATTCCGGTGGAGGAGGTCCATGGTTTGTTTGTTATTATTACTTTAACCATACCTTTTATTGTTTAACTATGAAGTTGTCCTCATATATATATATTTTTTTTTTACTGATTCTGTCGCTTTTCGAAAAGTTGTGAAAATTGAATTTTTTTTTATTTCCAATTTTTATTTTCCCGCCATTTTGCTGTTGACTGTTTTCTATTTACAGTGTGAGCGATACGTCTTCGTCTTTTGACCACCCAGATCTTCGGTATTGAGTTCAAGACTTTCTTTTTCTATTCTTTAGTGGCGCCAGGATCCTTCACTGTTTCGGACTTTGAATTTCTCATCATCTGGTGGATCTTCGCAGTGCCACTTCAATCCTATCGCCATTTGGTTCACCCTGTTTCGCTTTCGTATACGATGTTTCGAATCTGTTCTTGTCCGTATTTCCCCTGTTTCTGTCAGCAATAAAGGAAAATATTTATTTGGATTCCATTTTTCTTTTCTTTCGTAATTTTGAGTAGTCTTGGGCCGCGAGTTAAATATTACTGTTAATTGAGGTTAACGTAGTTTTTGGTATTTTCTCTTTATACCTTACTCGAGAGAACGTTTTGTCCTTTCCGGTAAGTGTATTCCTTTTTATGCTGTTAATCTGGGTTTTGTTATCTATTTCTCATTTTCTGTAAGGGAAAGGTTTTCTTTTAAGTATTTTTACGCGTCATTCTTGGGGCGTTGGCTGTGCGTGCGGGTAAACACGACCCGTCTTTACTAGCACGTTACAATTCCCATATGTAATGTTGAATTATATGTGAACCCTTATAAATGTTTGTTATAAAGATTTCAAGAAAGACAAATGAATAATAGAATGATGTATAAAATATAAATGTGAGATAAGCATATTAAATGTAGGAAAACTCATAACATGTATTTGTATATCATGAACAATATTATATTTACGCAATCGCTAACTTAATTTATAGACCGCATTATTTTTTTAATGCATTTAAGATTTGTATTAACTGAGAAGCGAGACATTCAAACATTTCATTAAATTATAACATCACAGGGAAGCCATGATAGAGAGGGGGGTCCAAGAACTTTAGACGAGAACGCTATCTCTACATATGACCACATTTCACGATAAAATTTAAATTATTCGGCTCTAAAATGAAATTTTCATTTCACAATTTTATTCGTAAACATCAATAGATCGCTGTTATATACGTCATCATTAGTGATCGGACAACAACGTCTATAAACCTTTAAAGAAAGAGAAGTGAGAACTTGCTACCATATTAGAGTAATATCTTCCGATATTATTTTTATAAACCTGTTATACAACTTTTATATTACAAGAAGTAAAGAAAGACAATAGTTGAATCATTTAGAATTGAACATTAGAAAAGGTTATTTATTTAAAAATTATTCTGGAAATATTTATCTATTTTCCTGCTTTAGGTAACTATTTAACTTTATCTCCCCAACAAGGAAGTAAACGTGTTTTTTCTCGAAGGGGATTAAGAAAGAAGGGGGACCGGTTCGGTGCTATTGTTCAGGGATAGGGGTGAGGAAATAGTTATTTCTCCTGCCCTATCTGGTCACTCAATTCCAAGAAACGATTTGGAAACTTCTACCTTATTTGAAACGATCTGATAACGTGTTTGAAACTGCTAGTGGACACGTGGAGAAAAATTTCTTAGTGGTTTGAATATACACCCTAAACAAAGTTATGAAGGGTAATGAATAGGGGAAAAGAAACTAAGTATAATGCAGTCGAAATTAATCTTAATTCCTCTGCGGGAAATAAAATGGCGGTTGTAATAAAACTACCTTAATTTAAAAGAAATGTGAACAAAGAAACTAATGGATACCGTGTGCGGATACAAGGACGTTAGAAATATCAGGTAAGACAAGATTTATTTAGATTCAGAATTTTATAATGTAATTTGTGGAATAATTTAGAATTTTATTTCGGACTTTAGAATACTTTTATCGTTAACTTAGCTTCCTTCAAACAATTGTATTCATCAAGTGGTGTACGATCTTGGTCATCAGGATGGTCGGCTCGGCAATGAGAAGCTCGCAACGGCGGCGACCCACGCCTTGACTCCCGGGACATGATGACATCGGCCATCACTCTGGGTATTCTGTGGGAGGGGTCCCAGTTCAACTTTCTCCACTGCACACTTTCGTTCTCTACAGCCTTGACACGAGGTAAGTGATCATTTATATTTTATAATTGGGTGAAAAATTAGAATTTAATGAACAGCGATCCGAAATTTAAATAATTTCCTGTGTCTTTTAGGTCGTCCTGTAGAAAGAAAACATGACTTTGAAATGGATTTGGAGAAACATTGAAACCATTATGTTTCCGTGATGGAATTGTGGACAAGATTAAACGACAGGAACTATAATAATCAACCATATTTTTATGTTTTTAATAATCTTTAGAATGAAAAGGGTTTTAAGAACATGAGTGTTTTTTTTTGTTTTTTTTTTAAATTTCGACTTGATACAGTTATTGAAAGTAATAACGTAACGAGTAATTTCATACTTTATACTTAAATTTTCTCTTTGGGGGCTCCCTGAGAAAGGGAGGGCATTATGGGCTTTAGATATAATACAGTTCCTTAGAAGTAAATTTCATTAAACTGGATGTTTCCCTTCAATCTGCAGGAATCCTTTCATAAGAATAGTCATTAAAATGTGTCGAGATAAAAATTAGACATTAACTGTTTAGAAGATAAATATAGAATTGTTATAACGAATGATTAGAATGAATAGACATTAGATTCAACTATTGAGCTCTAGGAGGGGGGCGGCTCGCGAGTTCCACTTTATATCCCCTAGGCTCGTATTTTGTCAGAACGAGGTAGCTCGCTCTTCTCTCTTTCACTATAACGAGGGTTGAGGAGGGGGCGACTTCCAAAGTCATCTCTCCTACAACGATTTCAGTCCGCACTTAATTCACAAGGCGCGCATGTCGGGTGGAACTAATTTTCTTTACATTTAATAACAGGGAGGCCTCTTTATCACACAGCATATAATATTTGATAACTGAACTAGAAAGAAATTTTAATTCATAATCTGGGGCCCATGTAATCACAATTTATGTGGATTACTCTAACCGGCGGGTAACCTTGACAACTCACAGCAGTTCTGCTGATACGTGGTTACGCTTCACGGGGAATTCATTTGAATTCCATCGGAAAACAGGGAATGTCCGCTTTAACCTTAATCTTAAGAAATATTTGGCAAGAACTATTTGGCTCTAGAATTAGGTCCGGTTGCTTTTCTTTCATATAAGCACTATAGTCTATACAAGATTGTATAGACAGGCATCCAATTGAAACCATGTCAATAATTATATAAAATTAACCTTCTCACTAGGGGTGTTATACCGGGACCTTAAAATCATCAGAATTACATCATTTCACTTGGCTCCCCAAGAATTTACTCATTTGGTAGGACCATCAGTAGTGGTCTACACCGAGCAAACTTGTAAAACACTGGTTTATTAGAATCAAAGGGTATGTAAATTGTTTCCCTTTATACTTGACATAAAGAGAAAAATTTAAATGACTATGATTGAATAATTAAGAGACATAAATGTTTAATACAATTGTTCTTCTAGGGTTTCAACGGTAAGTAAAGATCTTTAAATGAATTATTTCAGAAAGGAGGGATCACTTAGGGCTTTTTATTAAAACTATTAAACTGAACAAAAGCATGATCCGAATGATACAGCACTATGGGTCAAAAGTATGACTGAAAATTCTTATTTATTATTCTATCATTGCGGATATCCAAAATAACAATGAGATCCTTTTATAATACATCATTAGAAACCCTTTAATTTTAATAATTTATTAAGACCTTATAGAACATAGAATAAGATGAACTTAGGAATAAATATAATGAAAAAACGACAGACTTTTATAGCAAAATGGTAATGTTTTAATGAACCTACACGTTTCGCATTAACTGCATCATCAGGGTAGGAAAACAACTACAATTATTCACAAACGAAGGCCTGTATTTATGGCCATACCCCTCCAATAGAAAACTTTTTCCATTGGGGGGGTTTACAAGAAATACCAATTGCCCAACCCAAATAATTGGTCATCATAATAGTTCATCAAAGCCAGCCAATCATATAAGCGGACAGGATGACAAGAAGGTAAGGCACTCTATTAATCGAACTGCCCTTACATCCGAACTGCTCTTATAACTGTTTTTTCATTATAGTATCCAGCAAAATAGACCATTATTGCAACTATTAGGAATAAAATCGAGAACAGACCTTTAGGTAATATTTAACCCTATGGAAAATATTGATATTAGAAATTCTTAGGAAAGTGTAAAGGAAATTATGTAATATTTTTTATATGTTTATGCCCTTAGATTAAGTAAATAGTGACCCTCCAAGTTACATTTTAACTATGTATAGACCCAGGACTTTCTCAAACATGCTCATCAAAAGCTGATAAGACACGGTGGAAGAATTAAATTGTTTATGAGTAAGAGCTGGTGTGATGGAAAGAGTGTCAATCAGGGCGGCGACTTCCAAGGCTTCGCCGGCGTTCATCGAACGAGTGTTTTCATTCACGGGATGCTCTTCTCTTTCCACGACTTCATCTTCGGTACTAGAGTCGAAGACACCATTGACGTCATCATTCTGGGAGTTCCTCTCCAATACTTCAGTTGTTCTCTTATCTTGTACGGACGTAATACCCATTGTATTTCGGGTGCGCTTCCTTGTGAACGCAACATGTATGGATGGGAGGTGGGTGCATTTACTGCTCTCCCGGCCTCATTACTTCCTCCCGGAGTGGATGGCTGCCTCTCGGGCTCCACGATCGGTTTGTCTGTGGGCATCGCGGGGGGTGGTAGGAAAATTTCTTCCTCGGTACAAGTCAACGGCACCTGCGGTTCGGGCGGTGCGGCTTCTTTAGCTCGGACTCGTCTTTCCCGGTGACAGGGCTCCTGTGGCAGGTCTCCTACCTTAGGCTTCATCCGGTTTGCATGTACAACTTTAGTTTTGCTGGTTTTCACATGCTTGATCAGAAAATTAACTGGAGAGTACTGGTCAATGATCTGGTATGGTCCCTTATAAGTAGGGTGCAATTTCTTTACCAATCCCGGTTTAATTTGTGGGACTGCTAAATATACGAGGTCGTCAACCTTAAATGAATAAGGCTTGTGACGCTTATCGTGATATTCCTTTCTCTTCTTATCCTGTTCTTCTCTGAATTTTTCTGCTAAGTCGAACGCATACCGGATGCAGGCTTCAATTTCGCATTCGTAATTCTTGTCAATGCCTTCTCAATGACATCATAATATGGCCTTCTCGGCGTGGTGATGATGTCACCAGGGAGGATGGGATCTCTCCCGTATAATAAGAGAAAAGGGCTTCCATCTGGATAAGATTTTTGTTCATTCGCTCGACAATTCCATTTCCGGCGGGATGATACGCTGTGGTGAACAGTTTTTTTAATACCCAAAATCTTACAAATTTCTCGTAAAAGTTCAGAGGTAAAATTAGATCCTCAGTCGGTCAATAGTTGAATTGGAATAGAATGACGATTAAAAACACTGGTGACTAATGCCTTAGCCACGGTTTTCGCAGTTTGGTCCCTAAGAGGAACAGCTTCTGTATATCTGGAATAATGGTCAGTGACCACTAAAATATACTTATAACCTTCATAAGAAATTGTATCTGATCCCAAAATGTCGGCGGCAATACGGTAAAACGGATGTTTTACTGGCGGAAAACCTTGTAATGGTTGTTCTTTGCACTTGGGTCAAGCTGCATGGAGCTGACAACTTTCACATTCAGCACAATATTTCTGGATATCAGAATGCATGGTTGGCCAATAATACTGTTTATCAATTTTGACTCGCATCTTCTTGGATCTTATGTGACCACTGGATGGAATGTCGTGGTACAAATACAGCACGTGGTTTCTCAAACTATTCGGAATGACAACCTGTTCCCAAATCTCCTTTCCATCTTGGGATCTTTTTATGTGATATAATACGTCTTCCTCATCCATGAAAAAGTTCTCTTCTCTATCCGGCCAATCACGGGGGAGGGGCTTCACGCCCGTGCCCTTGAAATACTCTCTAATCCCTCTCCACTCTTCCTCTTGTTTACATAACAGCGGCTCGTATTCTGCTATTACAGAAATGGGAACTCTTGAGAGGCCATCGGCATTTGAGTTTTTGATGCCTGGCTTGTGCACAATGTCAAAGTTTTATTCGGCTAATGCGAATGCCCAGCGGGCAAGTTTTGAAGTAGGGTCTCTTAAATTAAACAGCCACGAAAGAGGACGATGATCGGTTCGCAAAATGAATTTTTAGCACATACCAGTACACTCGAAATTGCTTAATAGCATAAACTACTCCTAAACATTCTTTTTCGATCACCGAGTAATTTAGTTCACTCTTTTTTAGCAAACGACTGCAATATGCAATAGGATGTTCCTTTCCTTCGATGCGCTGTGATAAAACTGCACCTAACGCATATGAGCTTGCATCTGTGGCGACTATAAAAGGTTTAGAAAAATCAGGACTCTTTAAAATTGGAGCTGTAATTAAGAGTTGCTTAAGGGTGAGGAATACTTTCTCTACATCATCAGACCAATCAAAAGGTGTGTCTAATTTAGTTAAATCCGTTAATGGCTTTGCAATGGCACTGAATGATTTCACATGCCTGCGGTAATAATTTGCCAATCCTAGAAAAGATTGAATTTCTTTAACGGTTTTCGGCCTTGGAAAATTTTTTACTGCTGTGATTTTCTCTGGATCGGGAGCAATGCCACGTTCAGATATGACATGCCCTAAAAAATTTACTTCATCATTGAGAAATTGACACTTACGGGGTTTAAGCTTGAGATTTGCTTCCTTCAACCTGATAAACAACAACTTTAAACTGTCTAAATGTTCAGCAAATGTTTCATTAAATTGTAATGAAATCGTCTAAATAACAAAGAATACGGTCCTGTAAGCCTCTGCCTATGGAATTAGCGGCTCTTTGCCATAGCGCTGGTGAATTGTTTAAACCCATAGGCAATCGCTTAAACTGAAATTTCGCGTCCGGGGTACTGAACAATGTTTTGGTGGAATCACTAATTTCAAGTTGATATTGGTGGAATCACTAATCGCATCTAATACACTGAAATATTTCGCCTTGCCTAGCTGACTCAAAGTTTCATTCACATTGCGTAGCGGGAACGAGTCAACAGTTGTAACTCTGTTCAATTTACGATAATCTACAACGAATCGATAAGACCCATCCTTTTTCTTAACTAATAAAGCTGGTGTATTCCAGGGGCTAGAGCTGGGTTCAATGACCTGATGTTTTAACAAGTTATCTATCATTTCTTTCATGATACCTCTCTGTGAATAAGGAATTCTGTAAGGGGCTTGAGCTACAGGGGGGGATGACCCAGTATCAATTTTGTGGTGTTCGACTTTACAACATCCCAGATCCCATTCATGATGCGAGAATGCTCCTTCAAATTCATATAACAAGTTCTCTAATGGTATTCTTTTATCAGGGGTTAAATGATCCAAATGGAATAAATTTAGAAATTTTTCTTAATCTATTATAACTTCTTTTTCCTCTTCAATAGTTGTACTCAATTCCACCCTTTCCTCATCTGCCTCATTTAAATTTCCAATAATTTTATTTGCCTCTAAATTTAATGTTTCCCCAGAATAATTCAATAAACGAATAGGAATGGTATCATTTTGCAAAACCTTAACCAATACCTTAGCTGCTAACAACCCTGGATCAGAAAAATCTTTAGGTTCAAGTACCCCAATACGATTTTTAAACGCTGTACTCACCAATTGACCTTCACAAATAATTTCAGAATGCGAAGGAATGGATAATTTATGCTTACATTTAACAGAAACAGTCTTCATAATTTCTCTGATGTTAGAGACTTCAGTTGAGTCACTTTGATTTCTCGACTTTGGCCTTTTTCCCATAAAGAAAATGTTATTATTTTTGGCATGTAAACTATTGCTTTGAAAATCAATAACAAAACCATATCTCCTTAGAGAATCTCTTCCCAATATAGCTTGATAAGGTATATCTTCCCTTCTTTTCCAAATGTAACATTTTAACATGTATCTTTTTATACCAAATTTAAATTTAATTAGATATATGCCTTCAGTAGGGAATTTGTGTCCCGTAACCCCAACCAAATTTATAGCGGGTTCTGTAACCTCAGTAACTTTATACCCTAATTTAATTATTTTTTGTAAAATGTCTTCACCTAATAGCGTTACTTTGGCTCCGCTATCCACTAAAAATTTAACATTAATTTCCCCTAATTTGCCTTTAACCATCAATTCTTTGGGTTCTGCTGAAATGTGTGCCAATAAGAGGGCTTCCTCATCGCTTACTGCTCTCTTTCCTCTTCGGCTTGGAGAGGGGCTGCTCGCACGTTTTTTGGCTGAGCAACTTGTTCTTTTCCTTCGCGCTCATTAGCTGCTTGTTCTCGAGTGTTGTTTCTATTGTTTCTACGCATTCTTTCACGACAATATCTAATCGTATACCCCGTTTATGGTAGTAGTAACACTCATAATTGTTTACAGGAGGTCTACGGCAATCTTTATCTAAATGTCCGTGCAGATTACAGCGGTAACAGCTACGCTCTTCTCGCGCTCGATTCTCCTCTGTCCCTCGGTTGGTGTCTGGAGCCTTTCTCGGACTGGGTGGCTGCTTCTGTCCGGTGGGACGGCCACGTTCATTCGGTCTACCTGCATTCATCGGACGCGCTCTAGGCTTATTTCCTTTATCTTTCTCACGCAATCTTTCCTCGATACGCCTACCAATTCTTTCTTCTGTTTCGGCACTAACAGTAACGACTATTTCTCCTTTTATTTCCTTTCCTACAGCATTTAATGCATAGTCCTCTGATCCCCATCTCTTAATAATTTCTTCCTCCTCTTCAGCCTGTTCTATCGCTTGTTTCAACGTTACTGGTTTCTTAAACATGACAACTCTTCTCAGTGGTGGTAATAACCCTTCAACGAAAAAGTTCTCTAATTCTTTCTATTAAAACCTCTTGAGCATAGGCACGTTTTATTTCTGCTGGTTCCCCTTCACCTTCTACTTCTCGCTTGGTTTTATTTCCCAAACTCTGTAAACGCGTCGCATAGTGACGTACTGATTCTTTCCCACCTTGTCTACATTCTATAAAAAATCTCTCACTTTTTCCTTTCGGTTCTTTTCCAAATCTTTCCTTCAATGCCTCTCGTAATGCCTCTAAGTGTTTACCGTTTTCATCTCCCCATCTTCCCTACAATAGAAATGTGCGTCCCCAGTTAGCTTAATTTTTGCAATATAGAATTTTGCAGCTGGCGTCCAATTCATGACCGTGCTAACCTCATCAATTTTGAGGAAAAAAGTTTCGAGATCCGTAGATCCATCGTATTGTTTGATTTCACTAGCTAACGCAAATGACTGTGGCGGGGGGGGCTTGCATTGGAAGTGGCGGAGGAGCGGGCGCTCTTAGTATTAACTGACCCTGGGGCTGACCCTGTGTTTGTGGCATGTTTAAAATTTAGGATTAAGTGAAATATTCTTATCTGCCTGAACAATCTAGATTTAAGTAACTTGTTTCCCGTCCTTGGGCTTAATTGATAATTTTACTTAATTCTACTTAAATTTATCTTATGAATACTTAATTTATGCAAAACATGCAAATTACATAAGTTATGCTTATGCAAATGACTCTTTTGAATATTCTAATGAGTTTATGTTCTAAATTTTTCCAATCTTAAATATCAAATGGTGCAAATATTTCAATGCTACTTTATTCTCTCGCACTCAGAAAAAATGACGCTACAATATCCTGTCCGACTGCGCCATTTTTAATGTGAGGTTCCTGGGGATAATTATGAAAATAAGTGGTCGAATGAATAATTAATTATTTATAAAAGACAGCGCCAGTGGATTTTACTTTCCACAAAGTTTTTATGATAAAGTTTATCCCTTTCACACAAACTAGATTCTTCCCGCTTAAACAGGCCCGGCCAAGTGAGGAGAAAATCAAAGTACTCTAGGCAGTTTTAACATATAAAATAGAATATTCATTTGGAACATTCAACAGTTGTATAAAACAGAAATAGAGATAATAAGAAAAAAAATTTAATCAATGAGGTGTAAACCAATGTGTCAATTGTATGTCAATTTCAAGAATGAAAATCTTTAGAATACTTCAGTTTGTAAAAAGAAAGACTTTATCGTTGTATCAAACAGACAATTTGTATTAAACAGATAATTGGTATCTCAGAAATAAATGATAGAGTATCAGAATTGACTTATGATAATTGTAATAATTGTAATTATAATTCTTAAGACAAGAATAGATTTTTGGAAATTCAACAATCAAATTCATAGATTTAAAAATATTCTCAAACGACTTGTAAGTCTTAACTGTTTAATAATGATAATTAAAATATAGAAATATAGAATCACTGTTCTGTGGAATTTTGTATTAAATGATTTAACAGTGAAGAAATATGTTCTTCTGACTGGACTTAATTTAGATATTCAAATTTCTGGCAACATTATAACTAATATCAAGACTTTATGTAAGGTAACAAAATGATCAGACTGGAGCAATTAACGCTTAAAGGGGTGATAGAATTGAACTGAATTGTAACTTGACTCTAACATGTAATTATCTTTCCCACTAGAATTTTAGGAAAAAGAATGTTCCGTTTCCATTTTAAGTGAATAGAAATTGAAATAAAGAAAACATTAATAATATGAATAGAATGGCCATTGAGACATTAAATTGGAAATGGGCTTTACCATGTCTTCTCGAATCTGTCTGCTCTTGGATGGCTCTCGCTCTCTGGCTCCGTCGAAACGCCTGGAGGGAGGGGTGGACACCTCTTCAGAAATGGCTGGTAGGTTTCTCTGCTAGGCTCCTTCTTCCATGATGAAATTTTTATACCGTTCTGGGCTGGCTTTTCTCTCTCAAACTAACATTAGTTTTTTAACTATTAAATTGATGGAGCTGGTTCTCAGCTAGGTGGAGTATACTTAAAAAATCTCGGCATCGAGCTAACTCAAAGAATTACGTGGTGTGAACAGTAATTAAGAAAACTAAACTTAAACAGGAGTTAAAAATATTAATTTAAAATTTCCCATCTGAATTCATTAGAATTTCAGATAGAGGCCGAATTGGAATATAATAAAAATGTGAGTAGGGGTACCGCACACCCGATTCTCTTAAAATCAAAACTTCTACTCCTGAAGATTCTCTCTTTGGAACTACTGACAAAACAGATCCAGTTTCCTTAACCAATCAAACGTTCGAATACACGCTAGACATCACCAAAAGGTGATTCTTCAACCAATCAAGAACTTGGTAACATTTCTCAACTTATTTGAAATTTATCACTCACGTGACAATTAGTCACATCTGGCCATCTTCATCGTTCAAGGTTCACTCTTTGTTTGTTCTTAAAAACATGTTACCCTCCTACATCCCGTCTCGAATTCGATCCTAACAACTTTTCCAACTCTGCCAATACTCTTGGGTCCTTGAACAAAAGTCAAAACAATCCTATTCTATAAGGTGTAAACTGAATCCTTGACAATCCCCTTGCTGTTGACAGCAATTCTGGCACCGTTTAAGGGCTTCTTAAAAT
>JAHWFO010002992.1:562-10668 GCA_023313115.1 Rhysida immarginata
TAATGATATTCTTTCTTGTTCATTAAGATGAGCCATTTTGAAAGAAAAAACACTTTTTCAAGTCAAATTTTTCTTTACGGATGAAGGTTCATCTGCTTGAATCAACTTAAACAGTTGAACTAATGTGTCATATAAAATTACTTACCAAATGGATGAACCTCAAAAAATCACAACAAAAATAGTCCACTTTTTGTTTACGTATTTATTAATAAAGAAAAGATATTGTTTACAAGCGGAAAGAATAAGAAAGAGTAATTTGAAGGATTTGATTATGTTAATTTAAACGATGATATCTGTATTTTGTAAAATGAAAATACGTACTATCATTGTAAATATCAATAAAAAACTCTTTAGCCACAACAAAGAAATAATGGAAAAATACAACTCTTCTTTGTTGTGGCTAAAGAGTTTTTTATTGATATTTACATCATAATTATCCACATACGCTTTCATTATCTAATTACGTACTATCATTGTTAGATTTTTTTTCACAAATCTTATTTTCCATGATAACAAAACCATTCATCAAGAATTAAACAATGTTACAATATTGCATTAAAATACTGTATTGAGTATGTTAATTATTTTAATCGTTTTAAATATTTTCATTGAAAAAATTGATTTCCTCTTAATTATACCCCCGGGGGGTGGGTGGGGGTTGAAATTTTTATGCTACTGAATACAGTTTTACACGTAGAATTTGAATCTGCAATAAAAAATGGGGGTTTCCATTTAAGATTTCAAAGTTGCCCCCCCCCCCGCTCCACCCCCGGGGGTGAGGGTGGGGGGTCGTGTTTGGTGTCATTCGATAGATTTTTGAAAAATATTGATCACGTGTATTTCAGTTTTTCGATCCGATGTAAATTTCGCGAAATATTCGACCGTCCCGCTTCTTTTGGCACACCCTGAAAATAAAGAAGGAAGTTTGTGGGTCTGTTTGTTTGTGGGTTTGTTGGTTTCTTATGCAAATCTACAGTTTTATTCCGATCTTGATGAAAGTTTGCATTCTTGACCTTCAAAGCATGAGGAAGGTCACTGTCTACATCATATTTCGAAAAATAATAATTATTGATAAAAAATCGATATTCATGGTTATGGCAAGGCAAAATAATGAGAAATATCTCATGACCAACAATGCAAGGCAAGGTTTGTGCAACAATAGTTATCAACAATGGTATCAACACGCAATTCGCAAACACCCTGCAGGGACCAACAATAAATATCTCATGACCAACAATGTAAAGAAAAGTTTTTGCAACAATAGGATCAACAATAGTGTCAACACGCAATGCACCAACGCTATGTAAGGATCAATAATATATCTCATGACCAATAATGGAAGGCAAAGTTTGTACAATATAAATAAGTTTCAATTTGTAAGAATGCATAGAAAAGAGAGTTCTTAGTACTTCACAATTTCTTGAAAATCTCTAAAAATGATCAGTAACTGGAGATAATGGAGAGTGGAAAGACGACAGAGGAAGATGCAATCCTTCAGCTCCGTGCTGTATTGAGCAAATGGTAATTAGAAGAATTGGCGATCGCTAGACTCTGCAAAGAGATGAATGGCCAAGTTTCTGCTTCAAGACATCGAGAGAAAAAAGGGAATCACAACAACATCAAGTGTACATTTAAAGTAAGATTACCGAGTAAAAATTTATTTAAACTAGCAGTGGTATCTCTGGAGAGGTTCATCTACTAAGAGCCCTTAAAAAAATTTATTTTTAAATTCTCATTAAGTATTTTTACTCTATTAATTCTAAGCGTTTTCATGTTTTTTTAAAAAAATATTTCATTTATTCCAAAAACGTAAAAGCCCGAGCTACGCCAGGGTTATCACCTAGTTTATTTAGTAGCACAGCTGATCCAAACATTTCATAAAAATACATTTTGACTATATTCTGTGTAAATGTGAATATTTTGGACACTGAGATGCTGATAATGCGATGACTGAACGTTCTTTTCCAAGAATTATTGATAACGAACATAAAATGATGATGCAGTGACAGAACATTAATAACGCAGCGCCTATTGATGAGGCAAAGGATTCACGCATGTCTCCCTTGAGCTCCCTATCAAACATCCAGAAGACTGGCAAAATTTATGTGTCTGGAAAGGAAAGAGAAAGAACGTGTATTAGTCAGAGAAACTCTGCAACTAAACCAGAAAAAGCTATACGGGCATTTGAAACATCTGAGCAACGGCAGTTTTGAATAGAGCAAAAGCTTCTACGCCAAGAGCCAGAAAAACTTGAGTCTAAAGTATCTGGTCTCGGTATATCACCTAGACTTCTTGTATTTCGTATTTTTCGTAGAATGGATAGTCCGTTTGCTCTGTGTTGTATTGATTGAATTATTATTTAACCAATTGGGAGTTATAATTTAATTTTTTGAGACTGTTTTGTTTACCTACAAGTGTAATTATCCTGGGCAACACCGGGTACCTCTTCTAGTCTATCTATATATGTAAAGAAGGATGTTTGTGGGTTTGTGGGTGGGTTTGTTTGTTTTTTTACCAATCTACAGTGTTATTCCGATCTAGATGAAATTTTGCATACATGAGCTTCAAAGCATGGGGAAGGTCACTGTCTACCTCAGCTTTCGGAAAAATTATAAATATCAAAAAAAAATCGATATTCATGGCTATGGCAAGGCATATTAATGAGAAATATCTCATGACTAACAATGCAAGGCAAAGTTTGCACAACAATATGTATAAACTATGGTATCAGCACGCAATTCACAAACACACTGCATGGGCCAACAATATATATCTCATGACCAACAATGCAAGGAAAAGTTTGTACAACAATAGGTCCATCGTGTTCGCATCAACAATGGCATCATAGCGCAATTCACCGATAACAATGAGCACAAAATTATGATGCAATATGGATAAGTTTCAATTTGTAACAATGCATAGAATTCCTGTTATTCAGGCTTTTCTTAGAAAAGAGAGTTCTTAGTACTTAAAAATTTCTTTAAAAAAATCTTTAAAAATCATCAGTAACTGGAGATAATGGAGAGTTAGCAGACTATTGAGAAAGAGTGGAAAAACGACAGAGGAAGCACTCCTTTAGCTCCGTGATGTATTGAACAAATGGGAAGCAAGTAAATAGAAGA
Source organism: Rhysida immarginata (assembly GCA_023313115.1). NCBI lineage: Eukaryota > Metazoa > Arthropoda > Chilopoda > Scolopendromorpha > Scolopendridae > Rhysida > Rhysida immarginata. The sequence continues at coordinate 3,685 of JAHWFO010002992.1, forward strand.
ATCGGCGACCGCTAGACTACACAAAGTGTTGAATGGCCAAGTTTTGCTTCAACACATCGAGAGAAGAGTGGATATTGCAACAACATCAAGTGTATATCTGAGGTAAGATTACGTGAGAAAGAAATTATTTAGACTAACAGTGGCATCCTTGGAGAGGTCCAGCCATTGTGAGCCTTTAAAAAAATTTTTTTCGAATTTTCATTAAGAATTTTTAGTGTATTAATTCTAAGTATTTTCATGTGTTTATTTTTAAGATATTGAAAAATTTATTTTAATTTTTTGAGATTGTTCTGTTTACGTCCAAGTGTGATTATCCCGGGCAACGCCGGGTAGCTTTGATAGTTAAGATATATGCCTCATTAGTTTCTCGGCCATATGAATAAGATTTATGCTTCTATGGTTTCTCGGACATATGAGTAAGATGTACGCCTCTGTGGTTTGTCGGCCATATGGCTAAGATGTATGCCTCTTTAATTTCTCAGCCATATTGCTAAGAAATACCTCTATGGCTTCTTGGCCAAATGTCTATGAGTGCATCTGTTTCAGGGCCATGTGGCTGAGTTATATGCCTACGAATTATACCTCTATGGTTTATCGGACTTATGGTTACGATGCATGTCTGTATGGTTTCTCGGTCATATGTCTAAGAAGTCCAGCCCTGTGTTTCGCGGCCATATGGCTAAAGTGTATGACTATATAGTTTCCCAACGATGTGGCTAAGAATTATGCCTTTAAGTATTCTGTACATAAGGACACGATGCATGAGTGTATGGTTTCTCGGCCACGTGGCAAAGATGTATGCCTCTTCAATTTCTTCATGATATGGCTAATAAGTATGCTCCCATGATTTCTGATGTATATTGCTAAGATCTATGCCTCTATAGTTTCTCGGTTATATGGGTAACAATTATGCCAGGATGTATTCTCGGCCGTATGGCTAAGATGGATGCCTACATGGTTTCCTAGCCTTATGGCTAAGAATTATGCTTTTATGGATTCCGGAGATATGGCTAGGATGGATGCCTCTATGGTTTCTCGGCTATATGGCTAAAAAATTGTGATTTTTAGATTTCCCGTGTATATGGTTACGAAGCATGCCTTTATGATTTCTCTGCCATATGTCTAAGATGTATGGATTCTCGGCCATATGGCTAGGACGTTTGCTTATATGGCTTCTTGGCCATATGGCTAGGACGTTTGCTTATATGGCTTCTTGGCCATATGTCTAAGACGTATGCATATATGGCTTCTTTGCCATATGTCTAAGAAGTCCAACCCTGTGTATGTTGGCCATATGGCTAAGATATATGCCTAAACGTTTTCCCAGCTACATGGCTAAGAAATACCTCTATAGCTTTTTGGCCATATTTTTACGACGTTCAGCCCTGTGTTTTGTCGGCCGTATGGCTAAAATGTATTTCTCTATGGTTTCTTGGATATGTGGATAAGACTTATGCCTATATGGTTTCTTGAATATGTGGATAAGACGTATGTCTATATGAATTCTCGGCGATATGGCTAAGACATATGCCTATATGGCTTTTATGGGCATATATCTAAGACGTTTGCATTTATAGCTTCTTGGCCATATGTTTAAGACGTCCAGTCCTGTGTTTCTCGGCCATATGGCGCAGAAGTGTACACATGTGGTTTCCTGGCCACATGGCCAAGATGTATGCCTCTTTAGTTTCTCCATGATATGGCTAATAAATAGGCCCCCATGGTTTCTGATCCATATGGTTAAGACGTATGCATCTAGGGTTTCTCTGCTTTATGGCTAAGATGCATGCCTCTATAGTTTCTTCTGTGTATGGGTAAGAATTATGTCTGCTGTGCCATTTGGCTAAGAATTGTGCTTTTGAGATATCCCGCGTATATTGGTTGAGGTGTATGCCCCTATGGATTCTCGGCTATATGGTTAAGACGGCCAGCCATGTGTTTCTTGTCCTTATCGCTAAGATGTATGCCTATATAGTTTCCCAGCCATATGGGTAAAAATTATACCTTTAAAAATACTGAACATATGGCTTCTTGGCCATATGTTTAAGACGTATGCATATATGGCTACTTTCCATACGTCTAAGAAGCCCAACCCTGTGTATTATGGCCATATAGCTACGAATTATACCTTCATGTTTTCTCCTGCATACGGCTACAATGCATACATGTATGGTTTCTCGGTCATATGGGTAAAATTATGTCAGAATGTTTTCTGGGCCATATGGCTAAGAATTATGCCTATATAGTTTCCCAGCCATATGGCTAAGAATTTTGCCTTTAAGTATTTTGTACATATGGCTACGATGCATGACTGCATGGTTTCTCGGTCATATGCCGAAGATGTATGTCTCTATGGTTTCTTGGACATATGTCTACTAATATCTATGTCTATATGGTTTCAAGGCCATATGGCTAAGATGTATGCATCTATGGTTTCTCGGCTCTATGAGGAAGAATTACGACTGGATGTTTTCTCGGCCACATGGCTAATAATTATGCTTTTGAGATTTCTCTGGTATACAGGGTGTTTCAAAATTATGTACAATAAATTCAGTGACATATTCTTCAGGTCAAAAGAAGACGAAAATGTTCTATAGCACTTTGTCTGGAAACGATTTGTGTGCGAGTAATCCAATATCATACAGTAGGGAAGCACGGTAGTTAGCGGACGATATTTTAGCAGTTTCTGCGTTTCGATCCAACACTAGGTTGAGTGGTTTGTTCCATTTAAACCTACTTCAGGGTTGTCCCATTAGTTGTGTACGGTTGTTTCCATTACTGTAGTTTCACTACTGTACATCCACTAAGAATATCAATTTCAGAACGTTTGCGTGCTTTGACATACGCATTACGATTTACGTAAATAAAAGTCATGTACACGTATTCCAGTGCAGAGCACACTGACATGCAAGAAGCAATGTATGGTCTTGCGGACGGAAATGCTGTAGACGCAAGAAGACTCTACCAAGAACGCTTTCCGAATAGACGATTGCCAAATAACCGAACATTTGTATCTGTCGACAGACATTTCAGGGAGCGTGGTTCCTTTGGCCGTCAAACAGGACAAGGGCGGCCTGTAGCACATTCTCCGGATGAGGAGGATGTCATAATTGACATTATACATGATGAACCACAGACAAGCACCTGTCGTATTTCTTCCAAGGTACACATTCCGCACTCATTTGTTTGGCGCATTCTTCACCGTCAGCTTTTGCATCCATACCATCTGCAACTGGTTCAGGCACTGAACCAAACGGACTATCCACACCGACAACGATTTTGCCAATGGATACAACATCGTCATTCTGCAGACCCTAGTTGTCTCAGCCAGATACTTTTCACGGACGAAGCAACCTTCACCCGGACAGGAATCGTAAATTCTCACGACCAGCACCATTGGGCAGATGCTAACCCGCATGTTACCAGAGCTCGAGCGCATCAAGAGCGTTTCTTCGTGAACATTTGGTGTGGAATTGTCGGAAATAACTTAATTGGCACTTATGTGTTGCCGCCACGATTGATTGGGCGAACGTATCTTTTGTTTCTGCAAAATGCATTGCCAGAATTACTGGAAGATGTTCCTCTTTTGATAAGATCTAACATGTGGTTCATGCATGATGGAGCTCCAGCACATTTCAGTCATGTTGTGCGAGCACACCTTAATGCTGCATACACGAATCGGTGGATAAGTCGAGGTGAACCGGTAGCCTGGCCTGCAAGATCACCCGACCTTAATCCCTTGGACTTTTTTCTGTGGGGTCATGTGAAAAAGATCGTCTACAGCACAGAAGTTCCTAGCATTATGGATCTGCGACAACGAATTGAAAATGCATGCCAAACCGTTCGCAATGCTGGCGAGGAACTCTTCCCTGACATCAGACGGTCGCTCATGCAACGAGCCGAAGCGTGCGTGCGAGCTGGTGGCCGGCACTTTGAACAACTCCTGTAATTTGGAGCCACGGATGTAATTTAGTTGGCTGTATCGCGTAAATAAATCGTTTCCAGACAAAGTGCTATAGAACATTTTCGTCTTCTTTTGACCTGATGAATATGTCACTAAATTTATTGTACATAATTTTGAAACACTGTATGATTCCGATGCATGCCTCTATGGTTCTCTGCCACATGGCTATGATGTACGCCTCTGCGGATTCTTCGGCGTATGGGTAACAATTATGCCTGGATGTTTGCTCAGTCATATAGCTAAGAATTAGCCTTTTGATTTTTCCCGGGTATATGGCTAAGATGCATGCCTCTATGAGTTCTCTGTCATATGGCTAAGATGTATGCCTTTATAGATTCTCGGCCATATGGCTAAGACGTTCGCCTATATGGCTTTTATGGGCATACATCTAAGACGTTCGATTATATGGCTTCTTGGCTATTTGTATAAGACCTATGACTATATGACTTCTTGGCCATATGTCTAAGACGTCCAGCCCTGTGTTTCTTGGCCATATGGCTAAGGTGTATGCCTATGTAGCAAAGAATTATGCATTTAAGGATTCTGTCCATACAACTACGATGCATGCTTCTATGGTTTCTCGGCCATATAGTTAAGATGTATACCTCTATGGTTTCCGTGACATTTGGCTAAGATGTGTATATATGTGGATTCTCAGCCACATGTGTATGCATCTATGGTTTCTCGCGTGTATGGGTTAGAATTATGCCAGAATATATTATCGGCCGTACGGCTAAGAATTATGCTTTTGAGATTTCCCTAGTATATGGTTATGATGCATGCCTCCATGCTTTCTCTGTTTTGTGGCTAAGATGTATGCCTCTGTGGATTCTCGGCTATATGGTTAAGACGTATGCCTCTGTGGATTCTCGGCTATATGGTTAAGACGTATGCCTGCGCGGCTTCTTGGCTATGTGTCTAAGATGTCCAGCTCTGTGTTTTTCGGCCATATGGTTAAGAATTATGCTTATAAGGATTCCGTAGATATGGCTAGAATGCATGCCTCTATGGTTTATTTGGCCTCCATATGGTTGAGATGTATGCCTCAATTGTTTCTCCGGCGTATGGGTAATAATTATGCCTGGATGTTTGATCGGCCATATGGCTAAGACGTTTGCCTATATGGCTTTTATGGGCTAATGTCTAAGACGTTTGTCTAAATGGCTTTTTGGCCATATGTCTAAGAAGTATGCCTTTATAGATTCCTAGCAATATGGCGCAAAAATTATGCCTTTAAAGATTCTGGAAATATGGCTACGATGCAAGCTTTTATGGTTTCTAGGATATATGGCTAAGAAACATATTGTGTATGGGTAAGAAATATACTTGGAGGTTTTCTCAGCCATATTGCTAAGAATTATGCTTTTGAGATTTGCCGCGTATATGGCTAAGATGTATGCCTCCATGGGTTCTCGGCCACATGGCTAACGTATGTTTATATGGCTTTCTGGCCATATGTCTGAGACGTCCAGCCCTGTGTTTCTCGGCTAAATAGCTAACATGTATGACTATATAGTTTCCCAGCCATACGGCTAAGAATTATGCCTTTAAGTATTCTGTAAATATGGATACGATGCATGAGTCTATGGTTTCTCGGCCACATGGCCAAGATGTATGCATCTATGGTTTCTCGGTTCTATGGGCCAGGATGTATTCTCGGCCGTATAGCTAAGAAATATGCTCTAGAAAATTCCCTGGTATATGATTACGATGCATTTCTCAATGGATTCTCGGCCATGTGGCTAAGATGGATGCCTATATGGTTTCTTAGCCATATGGCTAGGAATTATGCTTTCATGGATTCCGGAGATATGGCTAGAATGCATGCGTCTATGATTTCTCGGCTATATGGCTAAAAACTATGCCTCTATTGTTTCTCGGTCGTAGGGCTACGATGTATTCCTCTTTAGTTTCTTGGCCATATTTCCAGAACGTATGCTTCTATGGTTTCTTGGCCATATGGCTAAGAATTGTGCTTTTGAGATTTCCCGTGTATATGGCTACGAAGCGTGCCTCTATCATTTTTTTGCCATATGTCTAAGATGTATATCTCTATCGAATCTCGGCCGTATGGCTGGGACGTATGCTTATATGGCTTCTTTGCCATACGTCTAAGACGTCCAACCCTGTGTATCTTGGCCGTAATAATTATGCATTTGAGATTTCTCTGGTATATTGTTAAATGTCATGTCAGTGTGTTTTAATTTTGATGTGTCACATGGGCCCGGCAGGAACATTGTTTTTTGTTGTTTAAGCTAAACAATCAATCCTTGTGAAATCTATGTATAATTGAAATACAGATATTTATTTTTTCTAATGAAAGTTAGTTATACTGAGGATTAAATTTTATTTATTGTTGTTATTGTTCTGTTATTTATTTAGTTTTGGTGAAATTGAATTATTTCTTCCTGGCTAGGTTTGGAACGTAGATTTGTTTAATTTATGTAAAAGGGGGAGGGGCGTTAAATCGTTGTTTTCGGTGTGTAGTTATGTAATGGGTAATATTATACGTGAATTTTCTTGATTATTTAATGAGTGGTAAGAATGCAACAGCGGCCGTCATTGTTGGTGTTTGGCATTGTTTTCCGGAGGAAATTCTCGGAAGATCTTTGCCAAACTCCAACAATGTATTGTTATAGGGCGAGCTTGTCTTCTTAGAAGTTTTTTTGTATATAGTTGGAAATGGTATGGGAGAGAGGTGTTGTATTTTGATGTTGATGAAATTGAGTGTAATGTTAGTTCGAATGGCGGACATGATTGATATTTGTACATTCAAGCGAGCGAAAATGGTTTATTCGTCTCGCAGTTGAATGATTCAGGAAATGTACTGCTACCTAAATATGCAATGATAATCATCATGAAGTTATAAAAGTAGATTCTGTTTCGGTCGATCGGCAACTCAGGCAACTCATGAAACTACGGAAGCTGAGACAAGCCGCGTGGGACAAAAGAGCATCGGCGATTTAGAGCGGAGACAAATAGATGACATCAGTGGTGAGACCGTTTTATTATTTATGTTC